>SZWC01004525.1:39894-72214 GCA_023375785.1 Penium margaritaceum | reverse complement strand
TTTCACAAAACATGGAGCAAGACACGGAGCGATGGTAGAGAACGTGCATCCACATGTGCTCGTGGTCAATGTGTTTGACTGATCATACTCGTGCTGAACTGATGCCGGTATTGCCGGTACCGCGGTACACCGTGTTTTTGTACCGCGGTATTGTAGTACCGCGGTACGGTATTCCTTTTTACGGTACCGGTACGGTATCGGTACTGACCTGGCAAGGTAGCCCTCTTCTGTACCGCGGTATCATACCGCGGTACAGTAATGCGGTAATGAGAAAGTGAAAGATTTTTTTTTGGACAAGTAACGGGAACGCGCTACAACTCAGTCAATGTTATAGTGCGGATGAGTGTGCATTCGGACGCTCGCAATGGACGGGAAATCTACACATAAATCTACGTGCGAAGCGAGCTGCAATGTGCGACTTCGCCCTCGACATTCGAAATTTCGAAATTAAAAAAGCAAAGTCCTAGGGACAGACCAAGGACATGGACATTTGACCAAAATAAGACACTAAGAAAATACCGTGGCTTTGGACAAACAGGTCCAAAATTCCAAGGCTGAAAATTATAGTCAAATTCAACTGTCCTTTTATTGAGCTCTAAAAAATAAGCGAATGTAAGAGACTACAGTATTCACCTAGAGTATCTCTTCATAACTTCGCCCTCCTCCCCTTCCCTCATTTCATGTCCCCTAACTTCTACTCCACCTAAACATCTCCATATCACAAGTAAATATCATGTAAAGGTGTATCCTTTCTTTGTGAGTATATAAATTTCAGTTCCAAGTTCATGACATCTATTACTTATCTCATTTTTTAGGCTTAGAATTCATCTTTGGTGTTAGAAAAATGTTAGGGCATTCAGTACTGTGGTACACATTTTCGTACCATGGTACCATGTAGGTTTCATACATTGGTATACCGTGTACCACGACAATTGTATAATACCGCGGTACTTTACCAATACCGTCGGGAATGCGGTGCCGGTACCGGTATCGGCAATGAGCTGCCACAAAATCATGATACCGCGGTATTTGTACCGTGATACTATGGTACCGCGGTACTCGAGTACTGCTGTACTAAAAACTGCAGTATTGCAGCCCTGCTCGTACATATTGTTCGGGCTCTTACATGGTGTGGTCGGGTTGCTGTTCCGATGGTGCCACATGCCCGGTTTATTATGAGGTGTAAGTAGCAGGGGCTGTTAAGCAAGCATGCAAGCAAGCAAGCAAGCAAGCAAGCAAGCAAGCAAGCAAGCAAGCAAGCACGCAAGCAAGCAAGCAAGCAAGCAAGCGAGCGAGCGACTGGGTGACACCATGGATCTGTTGTGATTTGTGAAGTTCTTGTAAAGTCTACTGTGACCACTCGGCCGAGTCCATAATCGTGCAGATCCCTGAGGCGGGCCCTGGTGACACCGGTGCGACGACTGGCGGCGGACTACCAGCTTGGAGCTGGTCGACTATCGTTCCAGAGCCCCGGACACTGCCGGGACTTCTTGCTGTTTTTTCTACAGCTTGCAGGAGTTTTTCGGCGGACTGGCCATGAGCCCGATTCGCATGTTTTTGCATTGCGTGTCCACCGTCTGATGATGGATGCATGCACGTGACCAGTCGGAGCGTCCGTCTTGTGATCCTGCACGTCTAGGTTCAGATGGCGTAGCATTATGTCATGTGTGCGCAGAGTTATGGCCAAAACAATGGTTTTGGGCCGGTTTTAGGAGAGCTCTTGGACCCCCGCGTGCGACACCCGCTGTGCGCCGCGGCAGGTATTTATGCCATGGACCTGTCATTTGTCATTTCTCTCTGCAAATGCTATTCAAGCATTCAGACACTTTGCCTTGTGTCCCCTAGCCAAACTCTTGCCGTTGCGTGCACGACTTGTGACAGTTGTTGGTTTTTGCACATCTCTCATTTGTACTCTGTTGTGTCCTCCCGGCTTGTGTACATCGGCGTGCCGATGACTGACGGCAAGACTCAACGATGCTGGAGTGTCACGCGGTGGAGCCGACACGCGCTGAGGCCCACACACCGTTCGCTGAAGCCTCCCCCCTACGGCGATGCGCTTAGCTCCATCGGTAGGCCTCCTCGGTGGTCGAGTCGCTGGCGGTCACTGCTGCTGCAGATTCTGTTTCCATGCAGTCAGCTTTGCGTCTGGTTGTGGCATTGCGTCTGTATCGTCATGCTATGCCTAGAGTCCGTGTCTCCTGCTGTGTGGCCCTGCTTGGCGTCACTGACTGTCGTAGGCAGCCATAACTCCTCGCTGCTATTTTTCTAGCTGATTCTGACTGCATGACTGCGTTCGCAATGTTGGTATTATGGTATGGTCCAGTTTTCAGGCAAAACGGACGACGCCTGGGTTTTGGGCTGTCGGGCGTCTGGCAGGGCTCACCGAGAAAACACTGCCTGCCAGAAAATAGGTCTAGGACTATTTTCTGATTGGCTTGTTAGCTGAGTAACAAGTTCTATACTAGTGGGGGGAAGCTAGAACTTGGAGGGGTTTCCCATTGTTGCCTATTCTTCATTCCTAACCAGTTACTTTCAGTTTTCAGCTGCTTTCTGGCGCTAATTCTGGCGCGTGCGTTTCTGAGTAACAAACCCAGAGCTTCCAGACTTACACTCTAGAGCAGCAGACTGAGGGGGCAGCTGACTTAAGCAACGAGCGTGGAAGCCCGCACGTTGCATCAACAAAGCTGCTGCCCCAACCTGCTGCCTAGGTTTTCTAGCTTGGTATCAGAGCCAGAGCGTAGCAGCAGCAGCAGCAGAAGACTGGCGAACACGTGCCAGACAACGCCGGCGGACCCCCATACGCGCCAGTGCAGGGGAAATGCTGCCGGATTTTTTCCGGCAGCATTGACCCGCCTGGTGGCGGCGTCAGATTTTTTCCCACGGCCACTGGGCCAGGGGAAATGCTGCTGAAGTTTTTCGGCAGCACCGACCCCCACGCTTGACGCGAGGATGTGAGCGGCAGGCGGCGTCTGATACCTGCGGGCGACGACGCACGCTACAACGTCACCCAGGTGTAGTGACTGGCACCAGCACACAAGAGCAGCAACCTACAGCAACGGCAGCCGCAGGCAACGGCAGTGAGCAGTGGCAACAGCAGCCAGCAGTAGCTGTGTGCAGTAGCAGCAGCCGGTAGAAGCAGCAGCTCGCAGCAGCCCGCAGCAGCAGCATCCCGCAACAGCAGCTCGCAGCAGCAGCAGCAGCAACAGTAGCACACAGCAGCAGCCCGCAGCAGAAGCCCACAGCGGCAGCAAGTAGCAGCCGCAGCACGCAGCAGTTGTAGCAGCGTGTAGCAGCAGTAGCGAGCTGCAGCAGCTGCAGCAGCGAGCTGCAGCAGCAGCCAGCTACTAGTAGCAGCCAGCCGCGGCTGCTCGCAACAGCCAGCAAGCCTGCAGTAGGAGCAGCGAGCAGCTACTGGCAGCAGCCAGCCGCAGCTGTTGCTGCTCGCAGCTCGCTGCGAGCGAGCAGCGAGCAGCAACACGCTGGTGCGAGTGAGTAGCAACTCGCTGCTGCCAGCGAGCAGCAGCCCGCTGCTCGCAGCAGACAGCGGGCTGCTGCCCGCCGTGACAAGAAAAAACAAAAAAAAAACAACGAGAAGGAGACAAAAAAAATCCCCCACCCTCGCAGCTCGCACCAGCAGCCCGTAGCAGCAGCCCGCAGCAGCAGCGTGTAGCAGTTGTAGCACGTAGTAGTTGTAGTAGCGTGCAGCAGCAGCAACGAGCTGCAGCAGCCACAACAGCAGCAACACCTTGTAGGAATAGCAGATGCAGCTCCTACTGCAGCAGCAGCAGGAGCAATAGTACCTGCAGCAGCAGAAGCAGCAGCAGTGGTAGCAACAGTAGCAGCAGCAGCAGTAGAAGCAACAGCAGCGGCGGCCCCAACAACCGCCGCTGTTGACGTCAGCACCTCTATGCTGATGTCATTACTAATGTCATCAACAAAAAAAGGGAAAAGGGAGGCAGAGAAAGGGAAAGGGGAAGACCAAAGGGGTGGGTAGAATCCCCACCGCCCCAAGCCACTGTTGATATCAGCAACATAAAGACAAAAAAAAAAAAATACAAAAAAAACGCAAGGGACACCAAACNGCAAGCCTGCAGTAGGAGCAGCGAGCAGCTGCTGGCAGCAGCCAGCCGCAGCTGTTGCTGCTCGCAGCTCGCTGCGAGCGAGCAGCGAGCAGCAACACGCTGGTGCGAGTGAGTAGCAACTCGCTGCTGCCAGCGAGCAGCAGCCCGCTGCTCGCAGCAGACAGCGGCGGCCCCAACAACCGCCGCTGTTGACGTCAGCACCTCTATGCTGACGTCATTACTAATGTCATCAACAAAAAAAGGGAAAAGGGAGGCAGAGAAAGGGAAAGGGGAAGACCAAAGGGGTGGGTAGAATCCCCACCGCCCCAAGCCACTGTTGATATCAGCAACATAAAGACAAAAAAAAAAAAATACAAAAAAAACGCAAGGGACACCAAACCATGGCTGGTAGCCTAGGTGAGGAGGAGTCATCCTCTGTTGGGAGGACCCCTACCCCCCTTTTTTTCAGCGACTACAACAGCAGCAGCAGCAGTTGCAGTAGCAGCAGCAGTAGTAACAGCAGAAGCAGCCGCCGCCGCCGCCGCCGCCGCCGTAGCAATAGCAGCAGCAACATCAGCAACAGCAGTAGCAGCAGCAACAGCAGCAGCAGCAGCAGTTGCCATAGCAGCAGCAGCAGTAGCAGCAGCAGCAGCAGCAACAGTAACAGTGGCAAGAGCAGCAGCAGTAGTACCAGCACTAGCACATTGATGTCGTTGGCGGCAACCTTGATCCCCTTGTCGCTCTTCAGCAACAGCTTGCCGCCTTGACGCAGTAGCTTGCAGCGCTGCAGCCAGTAGCCTCCCAAACTGCCACCAGTGCGCCGCCGCCATTCATCCCTCCAGGGCCACCAGCCCCGTTGTGTCTACTGCCACATACTACGTGGCACAACAGCAGACTCAGCGCTAGCCGCAGACAGTGACCTCAGTCCTTGGCCCTACTCTGGGCGCCGGCCACAGGCAAAAGGACTTTGAGACGCCGCCGCCGCCGCCGCTTCAGGCCGGCAAGCATTTCCGGAGCTGGGAACTCAGCTTCTACATCTGGGCGCAAGGTGAGAGCCGGTGGGCATACTACACCCTCCCTTACGACTCCACCCAGGCCAACCAGTTGTATGACGCTGGTCGCACCGTCCGTGCCCTCGTCCCAGTCGCCTCTCCAACTTCCTCGCCTGGCCCTAGAGCCTTTCCTTGACTACTTCACCTCTGGCGACATCCTAGACCCTGCAGCCGCATGGTACGTCCTCACCAGGCCCCATCGCCTGTCTAGCGACGCTGAGATCAGCCGTCTGCTCCGGGAGTTCAACTCCATGCACATGGGGGAGACCGGGACAGTAACTGCCTATTGGCAGCGGGCGGAGGACATCCTTCGTCGTCTCGGCAAATCTACTCCACCTCCTCTGTCCGCGCTTCTTACCATCAAGCGCAGCGCCACCAGCGCGTACGCGGACGTCTTCGTGCACTACCCCCAGGACGCCCTCTCCACCATGGCGGCCCAGGGCATCCTTATGCCCTGGGCATACGAGCTGTTTCTCCGCATTGAGGAAGCTTGCCAGGAGTCCGAGCTCCATCGCACAGAGACTCTTGCATCACCTGCCGTCGCCTCCCCTGCCGTCACCTCCGTTGCCGTCGCCTCCCATGTCGCTGCTATCTCATCGTCTTCAGGGAAGAAGAAGAAGAGCCGGAACAAGAAAGGCAAGGGTCCGCCGCAACAGCAGCAGCAGCAGTCGTCGACCGGGTCCAGCGGCGGTGGCTCGGTCTGCCACAACTGTGGCCAGCCTGGGCACGGGTGGTACACGTGCCCTCTCCCAACGGACGAGGCGTGCATCATCGCCACCATGCGTCGCCAGCGTGAGCGCCGTCTCGCCTTTGCCGCCGTCGCTGCTGCTGGCCCTGTCACTTCGACCTTGCCCAGTAGCTTCGCCCCTTCGACAACTCCGCCAGTCCACCAGACACCCGCATCGCAGCAGTACTACCCACAGCCGTCGGCGCCTTCGTTCCCGTCGCCGGCATTGTCCCTCCCTTACTTGTGCTCCGGTGGCGTCACTCTGTGCTCAATCTACACTCCCGGGCCATCCTCTCGTGAGCGTCAGCTGGAGCAGTTTATCGCGCTCCAGCTCGGCCTGACGCGCCCTCCTCCCCAGGGAAGTGCAAGTTGCATCACCTCTTGCTCTCCTGTCCCGCCTTGCATGATTGAGACTGATCTGCGGTCGTGTCTTGTTTCCTCGTCTGTCGCATCGTCTCCCGTGGTCTCCTCTACCCCTTCCTGTGATGACGTTGCATGACTTGACGATTGGTAGTCTCGGTTCGCGCCTCCGTCCACCACGTTCGCGTTTCTTGCTTGCTGCCATGTGACCGTTAGCGATTTGGCGACCCCGGTCCAGGACCCCGCTGAGACCTGGATCATCGACTCTGGGGCCACGCATGACATGACGGCCTCTCGTGAGGCCTTCAGTATGCTCGGTCCTGTAGGCAATGTCTCCGACGTCCGGACGGGCTCTGGACAGATGTTGCCTGTCCGTGGTGTTGGCGTTGTTCGTTTCCGTGGTCCTACCGGTGACGTCTTTCTGACCGACGTCCTCTTCAACCCTGGTCTCGAGCTCAGCCTCTTGTCCGTCACTGCACTTGACCGCATGAGCATGGACGTTGTGCACTTGCGTGGTGTTGGGACTGTGTCGCTGCGTCCGTCTGGTCTCGTTATCCTGCACGCCACTGCCCGTGGCAACCTGTGGCATGTGCCCCGTCTCTCCTCCCCCCCTTCTGTCTCCTCCCCGTCGACTGCCACATGCCATTTGTTTCTTACTAGCATGCTTTCCCCTTTGCACACTCGCCTCTTGCACCGCCGCCTTTGCCACGTCCACTATGGCACCGTAGACAGCATGCTCCGCACCCAACCGGGCAAGGGCCTTGACCCGAAGACTTTCCCCCTCCCGTGCCCTACCGAGTGCATTGATTGCGCTCAGGGGAAGATGCACCGGTCCACGTACCCTCTGTTTTCCTCCCGTGCGTCCGCCCCTCTTGACCTTTTCCATTTGGACGTCATGGGCTCTCTCCCCACCGAGTCTGTCAGCGAGCACGACCGCTATGATCTCACTCTCACTGACTACTCTCGCTACCGTTGGCTCTTCTGCCTTTCGGCAGAAGAGCGATGTCGCCCGCACCATCCAGGACTAGCTTGTCCTTGCGGAACGCGAGTGTGGCCGTCCTCTTCGCTGCTTTTGCTTCGATTGTGGTGGTGAGTACATGGGCGAGGCCACGACCTTTCTCACCTCATGCGGCGTTCACCATGAGACATCCGCGCCCTACACGCCTGCCCAGAACGGTGTTTCCGAATGGTGGAACCGTACCATGGCCGACGCCGTCCGCATCATGCGGGTCGAGTCCGGTCTCTTCAATGGCTTCTCCTTCAAAGCCATGGCTTACATGACCTGGGTCTCGAACCAGATTCCCCACGGTCCCCTTCCCCACTAGTCCACGCCTTACCAACATTGGTGCGGTCAGCGCGCTGACCTCTACGTGGCTCGTGTCTGGGTCTACGTGGCTGTGGTGTGGCTACCCGCCCTGTAGCAGGGCGGCAAGATTACCCCCTGCGGACGTCCCTGCACCTTCCTCGGTGTCTCTCGTCAGTCCAAGGCCTGGCGCTTCTGGGATCCCTCCCGACACTGCATCCTCGAGTCCTGGGATGCACTCTTCTTCGAGGACCTGTTTCGTCGTGACCTCATTGACTCCGGCCCGGCTGTGTCTATCCCGTCCCGTGGGGGAGTGAGTTTGTCCTCTGTCCTGTCGCTTCCGGGTGACACATCCCCTAGTCCCTCTGAGCCGGCAGCCCCAGTCGCGTCCGCCGGCCCCTCCAAGCCGGCAGCCCCTGTCGTGTCCGCTGGCCCCTCCGGTCCGGCAGTCCCAGACGCGCCCGCCAGTCCCTCCGGACCAGCTGCCCCAGTCGTGTCCGCTAGTCCCTTTGGACCGACAGCCCCAGTCGCGTTTGCCGGCCNGCCATTTGTTTCTTACTAGCATGCTTTCCCCTTTGCACACTCGCCTCTTGCACCGCCGCCTTTGCCACGTCCACTATGGCACCGTAGACAGCATGCTCCGCACCCAACCGGGCAAGGGCCTTGACCCGAAGACTTTCCCCCTCCCGTGCCCTACCGAGTGCATTGATTGCGCTCAGGGGAAGATGCACCGGTCCACGTACCCTCTGTTTTCCTCCCGTGCATCCGCCCCTCTTGACCTTTTCCATTCGGACGTCATGGGCTCTCTCCCCACCGAGTCTGTCAGCGAGCACGACCGCTATGATCTCACTCTCACTGACAACTACTCTCGCTACCGTTGGCTCTTCTGCCTTTCGGCAGAAGAGCGATGTCGCCCGCACCATCCAGGACTAGCTTGTCCTTGCGGAACGCGAGTGTGGCCGTCCTCTTCGCTGCTTTTGCTCCGATCGTGGTGGTGAGTACATGGGCGAGGCCATGACCTTTCTCACCTCATGCGGCGTTCACCATGAGACATCCGCGCCCTACACGCCCACCCAGAACGGTGTTTCTGAATGGTGGAACCGTAGCATGGCCGACGCCGTCCGCATCATGCGGGTCGAGTCCGGTCTCTTCAATGGCTTCTCCTTCAAAGCCATGGCTTACATGACCTGGGTCTCGAACCAGATTCCCCACGGTCCCCTTCCCCACCAGTCCACGCCTTACCAACATTGGTGCGGTCAGCGCGCTGAGCTCTGCGTGGCTCGTGTCTGGGTCTACGTGGCTGTGGTGTGGCTGCCCGCCCTGTAGCAGGGCGGCAAGCTTACCCCCCGCGGACGTCCCTGCACCTTCCTCGGTGTCTCTCGTCAGTCCAAGGCCTGGCGCTTCTGGGATCCCTCCCGACACTGCATCCTCGAGTCCTGGGATGCACTCTTCTTCGAGGACCTGTTTCCTCGTGACCTCATTGACTCCGGCCCGGCTGTGTCTATTCCGTCCCGTGGGGGAGTGAGTTTGTCCTCCGTCCTGTCGCTTCCGGGTGACACATCCCCTAGTCCCTCTGAGCCGGCAGCCCCAGTTGCGTCCGCCGGCCCCTCCAAGCCGGCAGCCCCTGTCGTGTCCGCTGGCCCCTCCGGTCCGGCAGTCCCAGACGCGCCCGCCAGTCCCTCCGGACCAGCTGCCCCAGTCGTGTCCGCTAGTCCCTTTGGACCGACAGCCCCAGTCGCGTTTGCCGGCCCCTCCGAGCCGGCAGCCCCTGTCATGTCCGCTGGCCCCTCCGGTCCGGAAGTCCCAGACGCGCCCGCCAGTCCCTCTGGGCCAGCAGCCCCAGTCGCGCCCGCCGGCCCATTCGGGCCAGCTGCCCCGGTTGCATCCGTTGGCCCCTCTGGACCAGCAAACCCGTCTACCTCCATTGGCCCGTCGAACTCAGTGCCATCTCCTGCCCCCCCACGCTACACACGTGACCCAGGCGGCAATCTCCGATCCAGACCATCGACGAGCATGCGGACTGTCGCACCACGCTCCGTGGCGCCTCGACCCCCCGTGGCTCCACGCGTCTCCTCCAATCCCATGATTGTGAGTGGGGACCCTGGCACCAAGGCCCTCGGCTTGACCACCTCGGCCATCATATCAGACTTTCACCCGGGCTCCGCACTGGNGCCCCTCCAAGCCGGCAGCCCCTGTCGTGTCCGCTGGCCCCTCCGGTCCGGCAGTCCCAGACGCGCCCGCCAGTCCCTCCGGACCAGCTGCCCCAGTCGTGTCCGCTAGTCCCTTTGGACCGACAGCCCCAGTCGCGTTTGCCGGCCCCTCCGAGCCGGCAGCCCCTGTCATGTCCGCTGGCCCCTCCGGTCCGGAAGTCCCAGATGCGCCCGCCAGTCCCTCTGGGCCAGCAGCCCCAGTCGCGCCCGCCGGCCCATTTGGGCCAGCTGCCCCGGTTGCATCCGTTGGCCCCTCTGGACCAGCAACCCCGTCTACCTCCATTGGCCCGTCGAACTCAGTGCCATCTCCTGCCCCCCCACGCTACACACGTGACCCAGGCGGCAATCTCCGATCCAGACCATCGACGAGCATGCGGACTGTCGCACCACGCTCCGTGGCGCCTCGACCCCCCGTGGCTCCACGCGTCTCCTCCAATCCCATGATTGTGAGTGGGGACCCTGGCACCAAGGCCCTCGGCTTGACCACCTCGGCCATCATATCAGACTTTCACCCGGGCTCCGCACTGGGCTACGCCATGCTCTATCACGAGCATTGGCACACTGTCATGGCTGCACTCGCGCGCATCTCACCGGGAGCTCGAGATGCACACGCTCTCTCAGTCCGTTCCACAGCACGCCCGGAGGACCTAGCCACCTGTGTGAGGCATGAGCCTCTCCTGAGGCTGCACATTGGGACGCCGCCTGTGCCGATGAGCTCGCTGCTATCCGACAGCACCATGTGTATGACCTCGTCGACCTTCCTCCAGGTCGGAAAGCCATCGGCGCCAAGTGGGTTTTTCGGTGCAAGTGGAAGCTCGACGGGTCTTTGGACAAGAACAAGGCCTGCCTTACAGCCAAGGGGTTTGCCCAAATTCCTGGGGTCAACTACGACCAGATCTTTGCCCTAGTTGGCCGGTTCTCCACTAGCCGGGCGCTCTTCAGCCTGGTCACCCAGCATGGGTGGGAACTGCATCAGATGGATATGAGCAACGCATTTCTCCATGGCTCACTAGAGGGTGAGGAGCTCTACATGGTGCAGCCCCCAGGCTTCGACGACGACACTGGGAGAGTCTGGCGACTGCGTAAGGCCCTATATGGCGTGAAGCAGTCGCCTTGGTGTTGGAACATAGAAATCAGCAGCACGCTCCTTCGGGGCGGACTCCAGCGCGGCACCGCTGACCCCACACTGTTTGTCAGTCCGCGAGGCCAGACTTTTGCCGCTGTTCTGGTTTACGTCAACGATCTTCTCATCGCATCGCCAGCCTGGCTGCCATCCAGTGCGTCAAGGACTTGCTGCACGCCGCTTACTAGATGAAGGATCTCGGATCTGCTTGAGTCTTCCTGGGCATGGAGCTCGAGCATGATCGCTCCTAGGGGGTCCTACACATCCACCAGGTCGCCTATGTGCAGACTCTGTCCACCCGCTTTGCGGAGGACCTGCCACTTGTGCCGAGCGCATCCTCACCCATGTCACCTGATGGCCAGGTCAAGCTGAAGAGTCTCAACCCAGCCATCGTGGGGGAGCGAATTGATGTGACCACGTACCTGTGAGTCATCGGGTCACTGATGTTCTTGGCGATGACGACACTCCTAGACATCGCGTTCGTCGTCAACCTCCTGGCCCAGTTTTCTCAGGAGCCGCGTCACCTCCACTACGAGGCTACGATCCGAGTACTGCGCTATGTTGTTTTGACTCCTCGGCGAGGTCTCATGTTCCGCCACCAGCCGTCTGTGGTCGCGGTGGGATACACCGAAAGTGACTGGTCCGGCAGTCCGGACAGTAAGAGTTGTACACGTTGGATCTTTCTGATTGGCGGCACAGCTGTGTACTGGCGCAATGGGAAGCAAGGGTGCATTGCACGCAGCACTACAGAGGCTGAGTATGTGGCTCTTGGCTCAGACGCATGTGAAAGCGTGTGGTTGCGTCGTTTGTTGGCCGTGTTGCATCAGCCTGTCGCATCCATCACGTTGCATTGTGACAATGAGAGTGCCATGGCCATCGCCAACAATGATGGCGTGCATCAAGCACGCACAAAGCACATCAACGTTGAGTATCACTATGTACGTTCGTTGTTGCATGACGGTAGCATGAGCATCGTGTGGGTTGAGACAGCACGACAGTTGGCAGACTTCTTGACCAAGGCACTGAAGCGTGACTCGTTCAAGAAGGTTGTAAGTTCAGTCGGCGTGCGTCCGTGAGTTGCTCTCTTTGTCCCTGCTTGCATCTCTGCGTAGTCTGGGGGAATTCGGTCGGTGTCTGTGTCTCCACCTGCACATGTGCACTACTCTTGTGAGTCATGAGGGAGTGTTGGTTTTTGCGCATCTCTCATTTGTACTCTGTTGTGTCCTCCCGGCTTGTGTACATCGGCGTGTAGATGACTGACGACGAGACTCGACGCTGCTGGAGTGTCGCGCGGTGGAGCCGATGCGCGTTGAGGCCCACGCACCATTCGCTGAAGCCTCCTGCCCACGGCGATGCGCTCAGCTCCATCGGCAGGCCACCTCAGTGGTCGAGCCGCTGGCGGTCACTGCCGCTGCAGATGCTGTTTCCATGCACTCAGCTCTGTGTTTGGTTGTGGCATTGCGTCTGCATCGTCATGCTATGCCTAGAGTCCGTGTCTCCTGCTGTGTGGCCCTGCTTAGCGTCACTGACTGTCGTAGGCACTGCCCGGGTTCGGGCAGCCATAGCTCCTCGCTGCTATTTTTCTAGCTGATTCAGACTGCACGNCATCTCTGCGTAGTCTGGGGGAATTCGGTCGGTGTCTGTGTCTCCACCTGCACATGTGCACTACTCTTGTGAGTCATGAGGGAGTGTTGGTTTTTGCGCATCTCTCATTTGTACTCTGTTGTGTCCTCCCGGCTTGTGTACATCGGCGTGTAGATGACTGACGACGAGACTCGACGCTGCTGGAGTGTCGCGCGGTGGAGCCGATGCGCGTTGAGGCCCATGCACCATTCGCTGAAGCCTCTTGCCCACGGCGATGCGCTCAGCTCCATCGGCAGGCCACCTCGGTGGTCGAGCCGCTGGCGGTCACTGCCGATTGCAGATGCTGTTTCCATGCACTCAGCTCTGTGTCTGGTTGTGGCATTGCGTCTGCATCGTCATGCTATGCCTAGAGTCCGTGTCTCCTGCTGTGTGGCCCTGCTTAGCGTCACTGACTGTCGTAGGCACTGCCCGGGTTCGGGCAGCCATAGCTCCTCGCTGCTATTTTTCTAGCTGATTCAGACTGCACGACTGCATTCGCAGCGTCGGTATTATGGTATGGTCCAGTTTTTGGGCAAAACGGACAACGCCCGGGTTTTGGGCTGTCGGGCGTCTGGCAGGGCTCACCGAGAAAACACTGCCTGCCAGAAAATAGGTCTAGGACTATTTTCTGATTGGCTGGTTAGCTGAGTAACAAGTTCTACACTAGTGGGGGGGAGCTTGAACTTGGAGGGGTCTCCCATTGTTGCTTATTCTTCATTCCTAACCAGTTGTTTTCAGTTTTCAGCTGCTTTTTGGCGCTAATTCTCGCGCGCGTTTTTCTGAGTAACAAACCCAAAGCTTCCAGACTTGGACTTTAGAGCAACAGACTGAGGGGGCAGCTGACTTAAGCAACGAGCGTGGAAGCCTGCACGCTGCATCAACAACACTGCTGCCCCAACCTGCTGCTTAGGTTTTCCATGTACTGTCGTCAACGCCTGATCAGGCACTGACGCCTGGTCAACGGGAGAGTTACTAGGAAGCTTCCTTGCATCTTGTCATGGTATCAGAGCACTGAGACAATTCTCACTGAGGTGCGCAACATAGACGCAACAGAGTAGCAGCAGTGAGAGTCACCGCTACAACAGATCCACTAGGGCCTGTCAAAGACATCCGGTCACCATAGACGCAGCCCATACCCATCACGTGAGACTGTAGCAGCACTAGTAGCAGCATAGCAGCAAAGCAACAGTAGCAGGAGCGGCAGCAATAGCGTCGTAGCAGCAACTACAGCAGCGCGTGGCGGCTGCAGCAAGTGCAGCCGTCGTCCGCACCCGCAATGGCGGTTGCGGCAACAATAGCGTAGCAAAAGTAGCGGCGGCAGCAGCAGAGCAGTAGCAGTAGAGCAGCAGCAATGGCGGCAACAGCAGGGCAGTAGTAGCAGCGGCAGCCGCGGCGGCATCAACAGAGTAGCAGCAGCTGCAGCAACAGCAGCGCAGTAGCGGCAGTAGCAGTAGCGTTCGGTGGCGGCATCGAGCAGCAGCAACAGTGGCATTGCACAGCTGCTGCTGCCACTACTCCGCACGCAGCCACGCTGTTGCTGTTGCAGCTGAAAGCATAACTGTAGCAGCAGCTGAGCGGAAGCTGCTGCGCAGCTTCCGCGCAGCCGCCGTGGAGCGCCTGCACGCTCGCGTAGAACCGCGAGAGAAGAAAAAGAGAAGAAAACAGAAAAAAAGAAAGAGGGAGTCGAGCTGACGTCAGAAATTTTGCTTGCTGACGTCATCAGGTTGTGCTGACGTCATCAACCACCTGCTGACGTCAGCACCGTACTTAGCCAATTTTCTGGCCGGACAATCAAAAGTTGCCTACGTCTCAAATCTTCGAGAAACGCTGACGCTTTCCAAATCCGACAAACCAGACCTGTCGACCCATACTGAGAGGCGACATGACGTGTCTGACAAGGGGGAGGGGACAGGTGATCCCTCCTCCTCTTCTTCTGGGGACCTGAGCCCACACTCGCAGGCCATTGAGGACCCACAGAGCTAGCAGGATGAGATGCGACACCTACAGCGGGAGCAGACGGATGCCATCCGCACGCTGACTGAGCTTCTGCGTGCCCAATCCACACTCCCAGGGCAGGTTTCGGAGGGAGCTGTCGGCGTCGTAATCTCTATACAGAAGTCGGCTCAGGCACCCGTGACAGGAGGTAGACCTGACCCACCACCTCCTGACCTCCTGGATGATGATCCATTCATGCCAGGCATCACAGGCGACTCCCCGGATCATTAGATTTGAGTTCTTCAGGAGTGCCTCCGTCAGCTGCAAACGGGCACAAGATCTCCTCGGTTTCCTCCAATACGATCGTCACCCGACTATCCCGGTGACTATCCCCTTCGAGGAGTCTTCCCCATCCCTCATCCTCCCCAGCCTGCGGTTGCTCTCCCCATGGAGCGGCAACCCAAGGAATTTTAGACACCACCTCCACGGTACATCAGTGAGGACGGCTTCAACTTCTAGGAGATCCTCTTTCAGGTTTGGGCTACTTCAGAGGGAATGTGGCCCTACTACCACAGCCCGCATCAGCCTACAGACCCAGCACAGGTGCTGACAGCAGCTATGCGCGGACTCCTCTATGCCATGCCACGCGAGACCGTCGCCAATTTCCGCCCCTTCCTTGGCGAGGCCGGCACACGCACCGGCGCCGATCCAAACGGAGGTTGGGATCCGGCCTTATCCCTGTTGGCCGCAGAGATGCACGCCACTCATGCACCACACATTCGTGCCTTCCACTCTCTCCATCAGGGGCCTGCAGAGCCTGCAGCTGATTACTGGCGACGCGCCATGCACATCTACACGCACCTTGGGACCTTAGGAGGCACACAACTGTGGGCGCTTGGTANGCCCCTTCCTTGGCGAGGCCGGCACACGCACCGGCGCCGATCCAAACGGAGGTTGGGATCCGGCCTTATCCCTGTTGGCCGCAGAGATGCACGCCACTCATGCACCACACATTCGTGCCTTCCACTCTCTCCATCAGGGGCCTGCAGAGCCTGCAGCTGATTACTGGCGACGCGCCATGCACATCTACACGCACCTTGGGACCTTAGGAGGCACACAACTGTGGGCGCTTGGTACGATGATGCTCGAAGTTTGCCTTGAATAAACAGAAATCTTCACACGGTATAGCGACGCTGTCCTCGAGTCCTTTTCAGCCACTCTACAGCTTCTCCCTTGGGTGCATCAGCTCTTCCTCCAGGTGATTTCAGCTCGCGAGGCAGCCGTGGCCCATCAGGAGACTTCTCTTGCTGCCGCAGTCGTCGCATCACCACCATCTTCCCTCCTATAGTCTCCTTCTTCATCCTCCATCACGTCCTCATCTTCCTCCTCCTCTTTGGCCCCGCCCACACCCACTCACACACAGGGTGTTGTAGCAGCAGATCAGGGGAAGAAGAAGAAGGGGAAGCGTGGATCAGGTGAGTAGCAGTCACAGCAACAATCGTCATCCACTGGTACCAGTGGACGTTTTGTTTACTTCTAAAACTGTGGAGGCGTCCATCGCTACATTGAGTGCCAGCAGCCACTCGACTGAGCACAGATTCCTCGTGGACTCAAGGCTGCACACGCCCTCCGTTCCACGTCCAGCACGCCATCTTGGCCATCCTCCGGACGCGTGGCGGCCACGATTGCAGCTGTTCCCGCTTTCTCACCAGCGAGTAGCAGTGATCCGGACCCACGCGACCGCACCATCGCTGAGCTTCGACACCTTGTGGCGCTCCGCTTTCAGGGAGGTACGAGTGTGTTGTCATTGTTGGGTGGTCCACGAACTGTCTGTCCGTCCGTTCCTATGGCTCGTGACGACGCATGTGGGGGAGCACAGTCAGCATGTGATCATGATGGGCCTGACTGCACCGATTGGGTTCATGAGTCTCATCTTTGTGCCGTACGTTGTTCCTTCCCACTGATGACACAGCGTCCCTCTGATGCCGAGTGCTCCATTGCCCATTGTACTATGACGTCCACCAGTCGTGACTTCGGTGGCACTTGGATAATTGATTTTGGTACCACTCATCACATGACGTGCCGTCGTAGTGATTTTGTTGTTCTCGGTCCTGTCACGTCTGTTCGTTCCGTCCGTACAGGCTCTGGTCAGTCCTTGCTAGTCCATGGTCTTGGGGTCGTATGTTTCGATGGTTCGTCTGGCCCCTTGTACCTTTTTGACGTGTTGTTTGTGCCTGATCTTGAGCTCAGCCTGCTTTCTGTTCGTGCCCGCACACTGATGGGTCTCTCTATGGAGCATACCACAGACTCAACGACTGTGACTGCTACTGACACTCGCAGTGTTGTCCTTTGTGCCTCTGTCATAGATGATCTGTATCACGTCTCTCGAATCTCCTCCCCTTGCTCTCCTTCCTCCTCCGGTCGGGTCTTTGTCACTGGTGTTCTGTCTCCGGAACACCAGCGGTTGCTTCATCGCCGTCTGTGTCATGTGGGCTCCAATACCGTGTCGAAGCTCATTTGGACACGACCAGCTCTCGGTCTGACGTGACTTCTTTCGAGAAGCCACCCAAGACCGATTGTCTCTTTTATGCTCAGGGGAAGATGCACTGATGCACCTACCCTGACTCTCGTTTCCGAGCTCTTCGGCCTTTCGAGCTAGTTCACCCAGACCTTTTCAGTCCTCTTCCGGTCGAGTCCCTATCTGATCGGGGCCGGTATGTTCTGACTCTGACTGACCACTTTACCCAGATGCGGTGGGTGTACAGCCTGCGTCAGAAGAGCGACGCTGCCCTTGCGGTTCGACTCTGGCTAGTGATGGCTGAGCGTCAGTTACGTCACAAGCTACATACTTTATGCTCGGAACGCGGCGGTGAGTTCCTTGGCGAGATGGACGGGTTCTGTACTGAGCACGGGATTTTTCACCAGGTCTCTGCTCCTGCTACCCCTCAGTAGAACGGTGTTTCCGAGCGCTGGAACCGCACCATGGAGGATGCGATCTGCGCTATGCGGTCTGAGTGCGGTCTTCCTGAGTCCTTTGTCTTTGAGAGTTTCGCCTACATGACTTGGGTCTAGAACCGCCTTCCGCACGGTCCGCTTCCGGATCATGTTACACCGTATGAGCTCTAGTTTGGACACCGTGCTAACCTCCGTGTCGCTCGCGTCTAGGGATCCTTGGCCTCCGTGTGGTATACCAAGTCCAGCAGGGGTCCAAGGCCTCACCTCGGGGCCACTTGTGTGCCTTCGTAGGCATTTCCCCATGGTCGAAGGCTTGACGCTTCTGGGACCCTACTCGTCGTCGCGTCATTGAGTCGCGCGACGCGCTCTTTTTTGAGTCTCTCACCTACCGTGACCTGAATTCCATCACGACACTCTCCGCCACACATGTTCCTACCTGTGAGGGTTATCGGTGGATGGGGGAGACTTCTACGCCAGCGAGCACCTCTCACCTGGCTGATGTGTCCGTTCGAGCCCCCTTCTATGGCTTCGGTCTTTGGCCCTTGATGACTCCGCGATCATCGACGTCGGTCCAGAGACCTCGCTCGTATAGCCTGTTTCATGCCCCACAGGTGCCCCTGCCTCTGTTCCCGTACCTACTTCTGCACCAGTACCTGCGTCTGCTAGCACTCTTGTTTCTGTGTCTGGTCTAGTCTCGCCTACTCCTGTATCTGCTCCTGTTGGCACTCCTGCCTCCGTGTCAGGTCCAGCCTTGCCTGCTCCTAATGTCACACCCAGCCCCGTGTCCCCCACACACGCATCTCCTCGCACAACATCACCTGCCTTGCCTCAGTCCCCACCACCTGTGGTCGTGCCTGTCCCTGAGCCTGAGGTGCGCCCCTCAAGCTTCGGTTTCTCCCGTGAGCCCGGTGGCAATCTTCGACCACCGGATTCCGGAGCCCACCGAGCATCGGGCCTCGCATCGAGGCGCCTCTCTCACAACATTGCGAGTGGTGACCCCGGCACAAAGGCCCTAGGCCTGAGTGTCCGCACTCAGCTCATAGAGGTACATCCAGCGTGTCCCGTAGGGCACGATCTTGTCACTCGCGAGTTCCATATCGCTTGTGATACAGCAGTTGATCTTGTGGTCGTCAAGCCCAGCAGCGAGGCGTGTGCCCTTGCCACGCAAAGCTCTTCCTCTATGGCGCCCGACCCGGGCACCCTGAGTGAAGCTCTCTCATCACAGGATGCTGACGCTTGGCGTGCTGCCTACGAGGATGAGCTTCGCGCTATCCGCGAGCATAGAGTCTACGAGCTTGTCGACCTTCCGCCTGGGAGGAAGGGCATTCAGGTCAAGTGGGTCTTCCCCAAGAAAGTGAAGCCAGATGTCTCACTGGAATGCTACAAGGCTCGCTTGGTCGTAAAGGGGTACTTTCAGATTGAGGGTGTCGATTACACTGACACTTTTGCCCCTGTCGGCTGCATGACCTCAGCTCGAGCTCTGTTCGATGTAGTGGCTCAGCCTGACTGGGAACTGCACCAGATGGACGTGAAGAATGCCTTCCTCCATGACTCTCTGGATGAGGAGATTCACGTGGCTCAGCCACCAGGCTTTGAGGACGGTGACAAGGTCTGGTGCTTGCCCAAGTCCTTGTATGGCCTCAAGCAGTCTTCGCGGTGTTGGAACCGGGAGATCACCAGCATTTTGACTCGTGCGGGATATGTATAGAGCGAGGCACATCCCTCTCTCTTCATCCTACCGACACCCGAGCGGTTCACCGCCATCCTGGTCTATGTCGATGACCTTCTGATTGCGTCTCCATCCCTGGAGGCCGTGAAGGAGGCCAAGGTTGTCCTTCAGACTGCCTACAGGATGAAGGACCTCGGTCCTGCATCGGTGTTTCTTGGTATGGAGATCGTGCGAGAACGTAGACGTCAGACACTATAGCTACATCAGGCCCGATACGCACGAGTCGTGGGGAAGCGTTTCAGCGACCTCCTTGGTGTAGTGTCCACCGCTTCCACACCTCTTACACGTGATGGGCAGGATTCCCTAAAGGTGGATGATCCCACACAGCTGGGGGAGACAGTGGACGTGACCGTTTACCTCTGTCCTATCGGATCTCTGATGTACCTGGCCACTACCACACGTCCTGACATCGCTTTCGTTGTCAACCTCCTCGATCCGTTCTCGCAGGCTCCACGTGCCAGAGCCCTTCACGTGACTATGCAAGTGGTGCAATACGTGGTCTCCACGCCCTACCTCGGACTCTGCCATCAAACAATGCCGACGAAAGCAGAGTCCGAGGTAGGGCGTGGAGACCACGTACCGCACCACTTGCATAGTCACGTGAAGGGCTCTGGCTGTTTGATGGTCCTTAACGGCTACACTGACAGCGACTGGGCTTGGAGCCCAGATGGACGCAGCCGTACTGTCTACGTGTTGTGCTCGACGGTACGGCTCTATCTTGGCGTAGCGGGAAGCAGGATTGCATCGCACCTAGCTCATCGGAGGTAGAGTACGTTGCTTTGGGCGCAGGGGCTACAGAGGCGGTATGGCTGCAGTGCTTGTTTCTTGAGCTTAGTCAGTCAGTACCCGCCATTGTGCTTCGTTGCGACAACCAGAGTGCTCTCGCCATTGCGGAGAACTCTGGTGTCTTTCACGCTCACACAAAGCACATTGCGGTTGAGCATCACTTTGTGCGTGATCTAGTGGAGCGACACGTGATCTCCGTCATGTGGGTTGGCACCGACATGCAACGTGCTGATTTCTTGACGAAGGTACTAGCTCACGGAAAGTTCCTAGTGGCCATTCGTTCTGTTGGGCTTCATCCCATGCCTGAGAGTGGTTGAGTGTGGGATGTGTGTCCGTGTCCCATCTGTTTTACACACACTATTGTACTTGTCCCAGTGCTGCACGTGTATGGACATGCGTACCATCAGGTCATGGGGGAGTGTTGTGATTTGTGACGTTCTTGTACAGTCTACTGTGACCACTCGGCCGTGTCCATACTCGTGCAGATCGCTGAGGCGGGTCCTGGTGACACCAATGCGATGAATGGTGGCGGACTACCAGCTTGGAGCTGGCCGACTACCGTTCCAGAGCCCCGGACACTGCCGGGACTTCCTGCTGTTTCTTCTACAGCTTGTAGGAGTTTTTCGGTGGACTGGCCATGAGCCCGATTTGCATGTTTTTGCATTGCGTGTCCACCGTCTGATGATGGATGCATGCATGTGACCATTCGTAGCGTCCGTCTTGTGATCCTGCACGTCTAGGTTCAGACGGCGTAGCATTCTGACACGTGTGCGCAAAGTTATGGCCAAAACAATGGTTTTGGGCCGGTTTTAGGACAGCTCTTGGACCGCTGCGTGCGACACCCGCTGTGTGCCGCGACAGGTATTTATGCCATGGACCTGTCATTTGTCATTTCTCTCTGCAAATGCTATTGAAGCATTCAGACACTTTGCCTTGTCTCCCCTAGCCAAACTCTTGCCGTTGCGTGCACGACTTGTGACTGTCGTCACCGTCTGATCAGGCACTGACGCCTGGTCAACCGGAGTGTTGCTAGGAAGCTTCCTTGCATCTTGTCAGGATCGGGGGCACGCTCACTTTTACACAACGGTGAAATCAGAGATCAAGTGAGTGTGTCACAAGTGAGCGAGGTGGTGAGTGCGGGTCGACCAAGCCACCCACGCGAGTTACTCGAAGTGGGGCCTGGACGCCACCCAGGGATCGAACCCGACCCTGGAGCGAGCGAGCTCCAGGCGATTTCTGTTACGCTGGTATGGATTGGACGTGTGGTCCCAAAGGATCAGCAACCCGGTTCACCACTCTAATGGCATGCAAGTGTGTGACATTTCAACCAAACCATAGGCATGCAATCCTGTAAAAAGTATCCCCCATTATGGCATGTAGAGTCATCACTAAAATAAGGCTCATAACAAGGTTGGTGCTGTGGTCACCACTTGGCCGCTTGATGGATGCACCACCACTGTGCACTTCATGCTCCGTCACAGTCTTGCACCAGAGAGCCTTAGTCCAACTTAATCACCTGTAGTGATGACGTGTGTGTGTGAGGAGAGATAAGAGGGGACTTGCGTTTGTTACGACCATAACCAACACTCCCCCATGACCCACAGACGAACAGCCCACACACGCACGGAGAGGGAGCACGTCACAAGACAGCGAGACATACAGAACTCACGTCAACCAGGAGCATCACGTGAGCGCAGCAGACCAACAGCATGCACACCTGCTTTGAACATGCCACTGTTGAGAGCTTTGGTAAGGAAATGTGCACGTTGCTGACGAGTGTCGACCCAGACCACCTAAACTTCTCCAACAGCAATGCGCTCATGTACAAAGTGATGCTGAATGTTGATGTGCTTCGTGCAAGAATGATGCATGCCATCGTGCTCGGGGATTGCACTCTGGTTGTCACAGCGAAGATTGATGTAGGAGATGGGAACACGCAGTTTTTGCAACAGACGGGACAGCCACACACTCTCATACGTACCTGCGCTGAGTGCCATGTACTCAGCCTCACCGAAGCTTCGAGCAACAGAGCTCTGTTCACCACATTTCCAAGACACAGCAGTCCCACCGACGAGAAAAATACAGCCAGTTTGACTGCGGGCATCCGGGTCATGTGCCCACTCACTGTCTGTGTATCTGCTACGACCACGAAGGGCTGTGCACGAAAGCACAATCCCATCCGTGCGGTGTGTTAATGGTGTTTCGTTCATCCACCAGAGAATGAGAAGAGGAGCTGGGACCGGGGTTCAAGGAAAAGAAAAGGAAAGGGAAAAGTCGACGAATCATCCAACGACTGTTTGAGCGAGGAAAAGAAATTGCGGGGAGGACAGTTCGACTCCGGGAAGCAACGGAGCGCGAGGAAGGATATCGCGGCAGACGACGTGAACCAACCAGACCGGCCGAGAGGAACGGAAGGCGGTCCAAGGCTGGCTTGATGGGAGCGGAGTCGCGCCCGAACCTCAAAAAGAGGAGCGGAGCTCGAGGCGCCTTATCCGAAGGCATTTTGATGTGCGAGCCGCGGAAGGGGAGGGGCTGAGCAGCTGGAAAAGACCTCGGAAAGGCGGTGCGAAGGAAAAGATAAGAGGAGGGGGAGCAACAAGAAGACGACTGCTGATGAGAAAAGCTGCTGACGACGACGAGTTTCTGATGCCCCCCGCGACATCCATTCAGCACTAACTCTCAGCGTCTCAGCCTTCGACTCACGAGGCGGCGTTTACCATTTGGAGGACTACGATTGCTGACCCCTGGCCAGACCCGCGTGCAGGGAGCAAGCCCGGCAGGGGCTAGCCAAGCCGAGAGATTGCTGCCCCTCGGCCGAATCGGACCGTCGAGCGGGACTTGCGTCCCGTTTCGCGACAAGCCAGAGTAGAGAAGCTAGCATAGGGGCGTGTGTGTGTGTGTGTGCGCACGTACGCGTGCGTGGGTGCGTGTCATCCTCGAATGGGAAGACCGCTCCCGGAGGAGCACGTCACAGAGCCATCATGGCCTGGCCCTGAGTTCCCGTGGGAACACCAGCCACCTAACTCCAGGCACGGTTCCCGAGACTCTCCCGTGGCATTCTACGCCATCTGCAGCTGTTGCAATGTTCCCCATCGACTCGGCGCACGGACGGTCGTGGGAGTGATGCAATGGTCGCACCATCCCGCAGGCGGAGCCGTGGAGCAGTTCTGGCAGCCCTGGTTGCAGAGGCTTCCCCGTGACGACGAGCCCTGCCGCGTGGAGAGCTGGCAAGAGGTTGCGCATGACGTCGGACGACGTGCTGCGGAGGCGGCCGAGGAGCGGGCCGAGGCGTACCGAGCATACCGGCGGTACCAGCAGGAGCTTACCCGGCTACGCGAGCAGGACTCAACACGTGCTGTTTCCCGTGTAGGTTGGCGCACTGGAGGACCATTGGAGCTACGTCGAGCCGCTCCACGGGCGAGCAACGAGGGCGCCGCACACCGCATGGTGCTCGCGCGAGGACCAGCGCCGGTGGATGATCCAACGACACAAGAGGCCTATGGTTTGCGTGTCTTGCTTGGGGATGTGTAGGATGTTGTTCATGTAGGTAGAAGGAAAGTACTGACTATGTGTGTGTTTTCTTAGATCAACAGAATTACGTGGATTGCTCAAATCATTGTATCGTGAGCTATTAGAAGGAATTCTCCCACTTAGTGCCATGATATCCGGTGCATGATTGACCTTCTCTGATGGATTGGAGTGAGTAAATGAATGAAGTATCCGTATATTGGCTATTCTGAAGATAGCGGAGATCCTCATAGGGAAAAGGGCCGGTCAATCATAGGAAGGATTGTCTGTTTGTGCCATTTCTCCAGCACTAATTTGGTGAATGATCCATCGAACATTAAGGAAAGTCGTCCGATCAATGAAACAGAATTAGATAAGGTAGCCAAGCCTAAAGTGGGAAATAGGTTGCGTGGATCCGCGGGATATCGCAGAACGAGCGAAACATATACCGAAGCTGATCCTCGCATACTGTCAGACCCGATTCCGGCCGATGGTAGAAAAGGGTATAACAGTGTTAATGGTGCGGTGAGCGTCGACTCACTTGTTTTTTTGTGACGAGTGTGACATGTGCCTGCAGATCAGTCTATAATCCGGGACAAGGTTCTTCACGAGAAGAGCCGTTGAGTCTTCAACCGAGCAAAAGGCGCCCTTGCGCAAGGATAAAGCATCCGTGCCGACAAATCATCCAACGAATACCATTAGCAACGCAAGGACGAGCCCCGACACGTCTCGCGCTTCCGAAGAAGCAAGGATGAGAAGAGCCCTCGCCACGCGCCGCTACGAGAGGAGCCCTGAAGACCCACCAGGGCTTGACCCTAAACTTGAGTGGGATTCGGCAAATGATCGGTCCCCGCAGCTGTACAACGAAGAAGAGGACATGGACCCTGACGAAGAAGAAGAGTTCCACCTGCGGCGACTCGAGGAACTCCGTGAGTGGAATGCCATCCGACAAGCACGGTTAGCCGACCCAGCGCAGGAGGATCCGGAGGAAGAGGACGCGCATGATCTACATGGGCGGCGCGAGTCCATGCAGGGGGAAGATTATGCATCAAACGAAGAGCAAGAACCCGAGGCGGATGAAGGGCCCGTCTGGCTTCATGAGATTACAACGCCAGATGGAAGGACCATCTACGAGGCAGTGGATATGACACCGGCGCAGGATGCACCACGGCGACTCGAATTCTCTACCCCAAGGACTCCCTCACCTGCACCCTCCACCATCCACGACAGGGACTATGCAGACCTGCGCGATGACCAGGAGAACCAAGCAGAGGAGGATGATGCATCCTTGGGTCATCCTTCGGTGCAAGCATTGCACTCCCTGCATCAACTTGTCATCTTCTGCCCTCGGGTGGTTCCCTCTAGCCCCACAGCCCACCTCCGTCGTCCGGCTTCGGACAGTGGCATCTCTCCACCTCGGGCAGAGAGGAACTTGGGGGCAATGGGACAACGGCTAAGAGGAACTAGGCCGGAAGACCCATCCGTCGTGACCTCGCATCGCCTAGGTCCCATGCAACAACCCCAACATCAGCAATACGTAAGTAGGGTATCCTCTGCTTTGACTGCATCGCGCCGCCGAGAAGCCCCAACCCAGGGAGGGGCCAATGCTTCATCCACGGTTGGACCTACCAAGCAAGTTCGAGCCATGGTAAACACGCAAATCCCAACGGGAATTTTGTCGACTAAGCACACCATACCACCGGTGCAGTCAAAGTGGCAGTCGTCACATCATCAAGCAGGCAGGACGTCTACCGCGCCAGCGGCGGGAAAAATCCAGCAGCGACCCCGAGTGGCGGATGGAATGGCCGGACCTGGGCAAGGATCGGTGGCTCATGGAAGCAAGCAGTACGCCATGCGGATACAGGCAAGAACAACAAGACAGCATATGGGAAGTTTTGGACTGGGAGGAACCGATGCAGGGTGTGTTCGATCAAGGAGGGCAGCAGTCGCTTTGACGGCTGGCACTAGGGAAGTTGGCCTGGCGCAGACACATCAATCCCACTTGGGGGCCCCGCCGCGGGCACAGGTGCAGATGGTGGCTCCGCACGAACTGACCCCAAACCCAGCGGCGAAGGCTTCTTACACCCTCCCTAAGCTCGACGTCTTCAAAGGTGAACCAGATGAGGACCCGGCCATGTGGCTGTCCAAGTTGGGCACTTGTCTCGACTACGGACTGTTGTCTCTTGACTACATCGTCCCAGCGGTACACATCGCGCTGCAAGGGAAAGCCTTGTAATGGTTCACGGCAGAGCATAAGGAACGTCCTTTTGCCGACTTTGAAGATTTGGCGAGCAGAATGACCAAGCGCTTTGACCTCATGAGCCTGGAAGAGGCAGAGCTCTAGATTCGTACCATCCGCATGAAGACTGGGGAGAACATCAAGCTGCACAACGACAAGTTTACCAAGATTTCGGTGCGATGTGTCGACATACCCTTGCGCATGATCAAGGAGTATTACCGGGATTCCCTTGTTCCAGCGATAGCTAATACTTTGGATCTTCGCCAGTTCAGCATGCTGGACGCTTTAAAGGAGGAAGCGGAACATCAGCAAAGAGAGATTAAGCGACGGGCGGCTAGAGAACAATCTGCCCCGAAGGAACATGTGGCGTCCACTATTTGCATGCCAACGGGTGCTTCTGCACCCAACCCGATGAATCCTCATAACTATCCACCGGGGAGTTGCTACAGATGTGGAGAATTCACCCATCGGTGCCGGGAGTGTCCCAATCCCACGCCGATGCCTGGTGTGTCAGCTCGAGGAGCACAATATCATGGACGCGGATCATCTGGAGTTGGACCCACCGCGGCCCGGCAAGCTGTAGGCCCCAACATCACTGGCCGATCCTCCGGCCCGGTGGACAATGGACCTGCCCAATGGAAGGCCTATGCGCAGCAGAGGGAGACCGGGGAGACGCCAGTTGCCACCCAGCCGTCTACTTCAGAAGCGCCTGCACGGAATGTGAGGCTCAGACTCCCCGCTCGGGAGAACAGACCACAAAGACCCCCCCAACAGCCGGGGAGCGGGAGTTGGTCACGGAGGCTCAAGCGCAAGGTGTGGAAGGATGGTCCATTGCGGAGATGTATGAACGCATGTGTCGATACAAAGAGCAACAGGAACGGGCCGCAGAAGACCTACAAACATGTATCGAAGCACGCTCAACACGTCTACCAAGTCAGATAACGGCAAAGTCCCCGCAGCCTCCACCCAAACCGCGTACCCGCCCTCCGAGAGGTCCCACACCACCGCGTCGCCAGAGGGTGACCTTTGAACCTACGGCACGCGACGAGCCCACGGCGGATGTCATGGCCTCCTTCCACCGGCCCTTTCAGGAGGTATCCCTGGGAGAGTACTTACAACAGAACCCTGCTTATCTCCCTGACTTTGCAGCGGTTCTGCAGGAGTATGCAGAGAAGCTTTGACCAGCTGGAATCCGCCTTACCTGCACCCAAATCCCACATGACCGACTCAGCAGGCTAGCCATTAGGGCCAAACACGACACATGGGGGTGGCAGCCCATGCCCCTGGCACCACCAAGGACACAAGCTCCCCACCATGAAGTAACCAGCTGCTTCGTGTGGATATGCGGCAAGAAGTTCCTGGCAATCATAGACCTTGGTGCTACCCACACCACGGTAACGCTTCAAGTTCTGCAAGCGGTTGGCTGGCACTACAAGATTCGACCAATGACCAAGGTGTTCACAAATGCATCCGGCGGCATGGATGCGGGGCATGGCATCGTACATGACCTTCCCCTACAAGTGGGTCTCATTCATGAAGCTGTACGAATGCAAGTCACCGTGGCCCGTACCTATGATGTCCTGCTGGGAACAGCTTATCTCGTTCCTCGACAAGCTGCTTTGTTTTATGCGGAAGGTGTCATGCAGCTAACCTCATCGGGTTGTACCACCTGCGCGGCCTTAATCGTGGACCAAGGACATCTATGCCCACAAAATTTGGTCACCCCTTTTCATTGGAGATAGCCTGCGCTGAAGACCACGCTGCCAGAAACTCGGCCCTGGCGTTTCCAAAGCACGATGTCCTGCCCGACATGTCATTACAAGCCGAGGAGGAACAAGCGCTGGACAGCATGCCTACGCCAGAGCAATCGTGCCTTGAACGAGCACAAGCCGCTCCGACGGATGATCGACCTCATCTTCCAATGGGGCCAATACCCAGACCGTCGGTGAAATCCCCAACGTGGTTGTTCCTCCCCACGACCAGCACCCACTCCAATGACTCCTGCAGGGCGCCAACCACCTCTGCCCATCCTGGCCCTCCTTCGCTCTCGAATGGCTCATCTGTGCCAGTGGCAATGCAACTAACGATTCCAGAAGATCCCGCCAAAGAGGCAGAACGCAAAGGAAAAATGCTGGTGTGTGACAACGACATTCCCCTCGGTGAAGATGACAGCTTAGACGGCTCAGATGATGAACCAATGAGCCACATTGGTTGGCTGCGCCTCGACGATGAGCCTCCCCCACGTCAGTCAAAGGCCCTTAATATCTCATCAAGCGGCTCTCGCAACTTCAATTTGCAAGTCTACGACTATTGGGATCCAGATCCTGATCTTGGAGCTGGTCTGGTGGGTGACGAAGAACCACCACCACCAACGATCCCGCACTCCCAACGTTGGAACCACATGCTTCACGGGCGCATGACGGAGGAACAGAAGCAGGAGGTGAAGGAGCTCCTCACGTACCACGAGGAAGTATTTGCAGGCAAGTCAGCCGAGATTGGAGCGGTCGACACGGTCCATGTCATCAACACAGGAGACGCGCCACCACATGAGCAGAAAGCTCGACGTCTGCTCCAGGATCAGAAGGACATCATCAACGAAGGCCTACGTGAACTCAAAGAACAGGGTGTGATCGTTGAGGTGGAACGCCCATGGCGCTCCAATTTGGTGATTGTGGGGAAGCCGGATGGCACAAAACGGTTCTGTGTTGACTTCCGTGACCTTAACAAGGTTACTGTTGAGGATGCATATCCTATGCCACTCATTGTTGACATTCAAGAACGCCAACGCGGGAAGAGCTGGTTCGCCAAGCTCGACGTCAAATCAGCCTTTCATACTATCCCCATGGATCGCAACTCAATGCTGAAAACAGCTTTCATCACTCCGGACGGGTTGTATGCCTTCACCCGTATGCCCTTTGGGCTGCGCAACGCCAAGATTTCAACGTGTGATGGACCAAGTGTTGCGTGATGTTCCCAATGCCTGCTGCTATGTAGATGACGTCATGGTCGCTGCATTTAGCTTCCAAGAGCTAATGGCTTCCCTTGACGCTGTGTTCTCAGCCCTACGTTCCGCGAACCTTCGTTTGAAGGCCGCCAAGTGTGTCATCGGGGCAGACAGCATGGAATTCCTGGGATTCATCATAAATGCACAAGGATTATCCACGGACCCAGACAAGATCGCAGCCGTCCGTGACTGGAAACGCCCGATCACCTCATCTCAGGTCAAGATCTTCCTGGGGTTTGTCAGCTTCTACCGCAAATTCGTCCGTGACCATGCAAAGATTGTTCGTCCATTGCAGCGCCTTACCCATCAAGATGAACCCTTTGAGTGGACTGAAGCATGTCAGCTTGCATGGATCGAGATCAAGCACCGCCTCATCAAAGCTCCGATGTTAGAATTCCCAAACTTCAATCTACCCTTCGTCATCACGACAGACTTCTCACAAGAAGGCATTGGGGCCATCCTGTCTCAACGAGGAGACAACGGCATGATGAGGGTGGTCTGCTATGGCAGCCGTGCACTCAACGATGCAGAGGCCAACTACCCTCCGGTGAAGGGAGAATGTCTGGCGGTGCTGTGGGCTATCCAGTTCTACCGAGATTACGTAAAAAATGGCAAACCCTTCACCATCCTCACGGATCATCAGGCCCTCCAATGGCTGCTCACTACGCAGAATCATGAAGGAATCCTTGGCAAATGGGCCTTGCTTCTTCAGGCATACAACCTCACGATAAAGTACCAACCAGCATTCGCAAATCGCAACGCAGATGCCCTTAGCCGGTTACCACGGGAAGGATGGAAAGACCGTGGCTCCCTTGAAATACCATCATACGGAGATGGCCCACCTCCGCCTGAGCCCCCTTCTGACAAGACTGTTCTGATTCAGGGTCAAGCACGTGATCTCACCGCTGAGGAGTACCGCTGGGCATACCCTCTTGACGGCTTTCCTCAACATGATGATGACGTGGGCCACATCAATGTGCGACGCAAGACTGACCTCTTCAGAGATGTGCCTGGGTGGACGCACAAGGAATATGGGGATTGGCTTCGCCACATGAGACGCGACTCCGCTTCTACACCCACAGTGCGCACCCCGCCAGTTGTGGCACCGCCGCCAACAGGCACGGTCCGTTCACCAGCAGCGGACGCCATCCGGCAATTCTTCGATCGAACTCACCTCACGCTACCCTGGATGGAGGTCCTTACCCATCTCCCAGGGCAAATTACACAGTTGGAGACATTCTTCGAGGAAGTTAAAGCCGCGCTGGCATCATCCGGCTGGAGAGTAAACTGTTGGCTCGAGTCGCCAGGTCACCGCATGATGAGGGATCATGTCGATGGGACCCGACGGACTATCCACGAGATCATCGAGGCACGAGCTCTTGCATGGCGACCCATGACGCTCTGCCGTCAACCTATGCCGGAGTACACCTGTACGGTTGTCTCATGCTCTGTCTGGATTGCTGGCGTAGAATTCATCGCCATCGTGGATACTGGTGCAACGCATACCACAGTCGCCATGCACGTCATCCGGCGGTTTAATTGGTCGAACCTCATTCGAGAGGTCGATCTGTGCTTTGGCACAGCGGGAGGAGAGATCACCCAATCCAAGGGTCAAATTGATATTTTTCCCCTTCAGGTCGGAGATATCCACCGGAGCTTGCCGGTACAAGTGTGTGAAACCTCTACGAATGATGTCCTCCTTGCGAACGATTGGTTGACGGCATGCGACGTGATAATTTTACTCGGGGGCAAATGCATGACACTGCACGATGATGACGGGGCGCCATCGTACATTCCGCTCCACTTTGAAGCAACGAAAGTGCCACCTCAGCGGCATGCTCGACTGCTGACGGGGCAGACCTCCTCCCCCAGCCGCTCAATGCATGCGGACGATCAATCCACTGGCACACGCTTCATGAGACTCATCGCCGACGCACCAGCGTCGTCCACGGATAGCAGCAACTCTCCGGAGGATCATGCACCGTATCCACCAGAAGCGCATGCTTGCATCATGCAACACATGCAGGCGACGGCGGAAACCTCGGAGGACATCATTCTCCTAGGTGAACACATCACCACACGATCAATGGGGATCCAAGGAGACCTCCCTACACGTCAACGCGACCTGGAGTCTGACATGCCCCTCGCTCTCTGACGACCACGGCGGCACGCCCATCCAGCCCGGCCAACCCGAACCGTCCGGGCACCGATTCAAGGGTCCCGACGGCAACCCTCAAATTCTTGTTCACGCAGCTCACGCCGTTCACATAGCCAACGATCCACGCCGGAGACAGACACAGCCTTGGACGACCCAGAACAGATGACTCACGAGACTGCTACGCAAGAACGACGACAGAGGAACACCACCAACGCCACGCCAGAGATGGCCAACCTTGCCTGGGCACGATATGAGTACGACCTCGCGGACAGCACGGTGCACGCGGGCGCTACCCCTGCGTTGGAAGCCCATGCACTTGCAGCGTTTCTCACCATGGCCGAGGCGACGGACCTTCTCACAGTCTCGGGTGTGGGCGACCCCTGCCCGGCACCCCCAACTAATACCTGACCCGCACGACGGCGACGCACTGTGGCAGACTTTCGCACATCATATCACTCAAAATCAAACATGGGCTGGAAGAGTGGAGAGGCTCTGGGAACAACACACGACATGGCTGAGGTCGTATGCGGACCATGTGCGCAGTTCTGCCACCAACCTGGCGCAAGCTAGGACTGCCCTCTCTGCGTGCGAATCTGCCAGCAACGACAGCCAACAGCGTCTCCCGAGGAGCACGCGCCTTCCGCTGCCTCCTTGACTGGATGGTGCAGCATCGCCAGCGGAATCCCCTCCCAGCGAGTCTGCATCCCTTTGCTCGCCGTGGAATCATGCTACGGGCCTCCTACCCCCATGTGGAAGCTGTTGAGCGCGATCATGCACGCCTCACACGCATCTTCCCAGCACGAACGGCCAACCCTCGCGAGGGGATGGCACTACGGGTGTTCATGCATTGGCTTCACCGGCAGCGACTTGGTTCATCCTCGGTGTCCAGTTCAAGCACCATCGGTGAGAGGTTGCCTCGTGACCGCGAGGAGCTATCCTCCGCGGATCAGCCACCATCACCTGCCATCCCGCCTTTGGCGTCCGTTCCCCCTCCTCCCTCGCCACCAACCCGAGTGGACGACGGCATGGGCTCGATGCGCCCTCGGCCCATACTATTCTTTCGTACGATAGACACCTTTCTAGCGACGGCGTCGCTTGCGTTGGATCAGGCACCATCTCCCCCTGTTGCTCCTCTACCTCCCTTTTGTCCTGACCGCCGCGAGACCCTCATCGCGCTGCCAGTCTTCGGCCCTCTTCCCCGCCCCCCCTCTCCTTCCCCTTCCCCTAGTGCTTTTGCGTCATCGGCATCCCAGGCCGCAGAGACGCCGGCAAATCATCCGTTGCCCCGAGGCGGAGAAGGACCTGCAGCGACTCGCCCTCTTCTCTTGGAAGCGCCCCCCGCAGCAGGAGGGACGCTGCCTCCGGTGGATGATCCACCGGCCATCCCCGAGCCGGCGCCTGCAGAAACTCACCCCGCAGAGACGCCGGTGAATCATCCGTCATCCCGAGGCGGAGAAGGACCTGCAGCGACTCGCCCTCTTCTCTTGGAAGCGCCCCCCGCAGCAGGAGCGACGCTGCCTCCGGTGGATGATCCACCGGCCATCCCCG
>SZWC01004525.1:27797-39206 GCA_023375785.1 Penium margaritaceum | reverse complement strand
TTGGACGACCCAGAACAGATGACTCACGAGACTGCTACGCAAGAACGACGACAGAGGAACACCACCAACGCCACGCCAGAGATGGCCAACCTTGCCTGGGCACGATATGAGTACGACCTCGCGGACAGCACGGTGCACGCGGGCGCTACCCCTGCGTTGGAAGCCCATGCACTTGCAGCGTTTCTCACCATGGCCGAGGCGACGGACCTTCTCACAGTCTCGGGTGTGGGCGACCCCTGCCCGGCACCCCCAACTAATACCTGACCCGCACGACGGCGACGCACTGTGGCAGACTTTCGCACATCATATCACTCAAAATCGAACATGGGCTGGAAGAGTGGAGAGGCTCTGGGAACAACACACGACATGGCTGAGGTCGTATGCGGACCATGTGCGCAGTTCTGCCACCAACCTGGCGCAAGCTAGGACTGCCCTCTCTGCGTGCGAATCTGCCAGCAACGACAGCCAACAGCGTCTCCAACAACAGGCGACACATGTATTAACTATCCAAGCAAGGCTAAGGGAGGTGCGGTGCCTACAAGATGCGTGGAACGAGGCCGCCGACAGAGGTGATGATCCGCCCGCGGTTGAAGGACAACGTCTAATTGACCAACGCGCGGAACTGGGGCGAACCCTCAGAGCGCGGCGTGCAGAGGTGACTCCTTCCACTTCAGAATTGCAGCAGCTCGAGACACACCTTTCCGATCTGCGGCAGCTACGGACTGAGTGCGAAGAAGAGTGGGCAGGCGTCCGTGCAAGATTGCAGGACATGACGTAGCAACGAGCAAGGGTCCTGGCCCTCCGTGAGGACGTCTCCCAGCAATACCGAACCATCTGCATGTTGGTTGACCAAGCTAAGCAACTCATCGATGAGCGCGAGCGACGCCTGCAACAACAGTTAATTGGGGATGTGACCCGCGTGTTCATCACCGATGCCGTGCACAGGCTGGACGATGAATGGGGGGAACACCTCGAAGAGCTGCGGCACCTCTACCCACTGGACTTTTCTACAGCCGCCCGCCCGGCGGCCTTCCGCTGCTTCTTGCACTGGACAATGACCCCTGACCACGTAGAACGCGTCCAGCCCGGCCTTCTCCCATTCCTAACGACAAGCTTCAATCTGCACCATCATGAGCTCCTCCGTTTCCTTTACCCCCTCGATTTCTCTCTTGACCGAGGAGCACGCGCCTTCCGCTGCCTCCTTGACTGGATGGTGCAGCATCGCCAGCGGAATCCCCTCCCAGCGAGTCTGCATCCCTTTGCTCGCCGTGGAATCATGCTACGGGCCTCCTACCCCCATGTGGAAGCTGTTGAGCGCGATCATGCACGCCTCACACGCATCTTCCCAGCACGAACGGCCAACCCTCGCGAGGGGATGGCACTACGGGTGTTCATGCATTGGCTTCACCGGCAGCGACTTGGTTCATCCTCGGTGTCCAGTTCAAGCACCATCGGTGAGAGGTTGCCTCGTGACCGCGAGGAGCTATCCTCCGCGGATCAGCCACCATCACCTGCCATCCCGCCTTTGGCGTCCGTTCCCCCTCCTCCCTCGCCACCAACCCGAGTGGACGACGGCATGGGCTCGATGCGCCCTCGGCCCATACTATTCTTNCGTACGATAGACACCTTTCTAGCGACGGCGTCGCTTGCGTTGGATCAGGCACCATCTCCCCCTGTTGCTCCTCTACCTCCCTTTTGTCCTGACCGCCGCGAGACCCTCATCGCGCTGCCAGTCTTCGGCCCTCTTCCCCGCCCCCCCTCTCCTTCCCCTTCCCCTAGTGCTTTTGCGTCATCGGCATCCCAGGCCGCAGAGACGCCGGCAAATCATCCGTTGCCCCGAGGCGGAGAAGGACCTGCAGCGACTCGCCCTCTTCTCTTGGAAGCGCCCCCCGCAGCAGGAGGGACGCTGCCTCCGGTGGATGATCCACCGGCCATCCCCGAGCCGGCGCCTGCAGAAACTCACCCCGCAGAGACGCCGGTGAATCATCCGTCATCCCGAGGCGGAGAAGGACCTGCAGCGACTCGCCCTCTTCTCTTGGAAGCGCCCCCCGCAGCAGGAGCGACGCTGCCTCCGGTGGATGATCCACCGGCCATCCCCGAGCCGGCACCTGCAGAAACTCACCCCGCTGGAGCCAACACGGTGAATCATCCGTCATCCCGAGGCGGAGAAGAACCTACAGCGACTCGCCCTCTTCTCTTAGAAGCGCCCCCCGCAACAGGAGTAACGCTGCCTCCGGTGGATGATCCACCGGCCATCCCCGAGCCGGCGCCTGCAGAAACTCACCCGGCTGGAGCTAGCACGGCGAATCATCCGTCGTCCCGAGGCGGAGAAGGACCTGCAGTGACTCGCCCTCTTCTCTTGGAAGCGCCCCCTGCAGCAGGAGCGATGCTGCCTTCGGTGGATGATCCACCGGCCATCCCCGAGCCGGTGCCTACAGAAGCTCACCCCGCTGGAGTTAGCACGCCAGCCAATGGTGCAGCACCTGCCGCACTCCCAGCCACGGGGCGGCGTGCTTCATCCCGCATCCGGCGCCCCGCTACAACGACTTCCACGGGCACAGCGGACCCAGCCGTCACACGGAGTTCCTCCAGACGCACGCGTACCGACGCCCTCCTGCTTGGGGCGGGTGAGGAGCAGCATCAGGCTGAGTCTGCAGGTGGAGCACCTCTACCACAGGAGTCCTTTGAAGAACTACGTTGTTGCCTCTTGGCTCTGGCACCGGGAGGCGGCCTGCAGCACTGGCAACAGGAGCCAGCGATCAAAACTTACGAATGGTCTGATTGGGCGCGAGCCCAAATCCTATCTGTTAGCCGCACCATAGTGGAAATTTACCCGGATGCCCACGTTTGCTCCGATGCCAAGGCCACCCTCGACAAGTATGTGTGGCTACAGGGACGGCTCTGGCGACGTGAGGACGACGCATACCCACTGCGCTGGTGTACACCGGTAACTTTGCGAGACAAGCTGATCATGCAAGAACATGAACGGATGCACGCACGATCCGCCACAATATACGAGACTCTAGTCCCTCAGGTGTACTGGGTGGGATTAAAGAAGCAGATTGGAGAAGTCATTGCCACGTGTGGAACCTGCATCTGCCACCATCCTCGCCAACGCATCCACCAGCCCCGCTTCATGTGCGCCCGTATCGGCGCACCTATGGAGAAAGTCATCATTGATTTCCATGGCCCCCTTCGCACCACCCAACGCAAAAACGTACACTGGATCCTCGGCATCGACCACATGACCAAGTGGGTCATGGCTCGGGCTGTCCCCAAGGCCGATGCAGCGCATGCTGCAGCGTTTCTGAAGGAGGAAGTTATCTACAGAGGAGGAGGATGTAGGATCATCCAGTGTGACAATGGATCGCACTTCGCCGGTACCTTCGCGGAGGTGGCAGCCTATTTCAACATCCAGATCGACAATGGGGCACCATATCGGCCGCAGGCACAAGGTCAGGTCGAACGAATACACGGAGCCATCACCCAGACCATCCGGAAGCTGTCGGATGACAATGCGCAATGGGATGAGCAGCTGGAGGATATCGTCTACGAATACAATATCACACCTCACTCTTCCACCAGGTTCTCACCCTACATGCTGCGGCACGGCCAACAACATTGGACCGTGGCTACTCTGCCGCTCATGCCTGACGCGCCGGTGCCGCCACGGGAGGAGGGTTCGACCGTGGCCGACGAAGTGGAATTCATGAAAAAGCGGGGCGCTTGGCTCCAACGGTGCCTACAAGAAGCTCGCACCCGGGGGTCTGTCGCAGCACAGCGTGGGGTGGACCGTGTCAACGTCGGCCTCATGCTTGATGACCTCCAGGTCGGTGACGGCGTGCGGCCAAAACGGGAAGAGGTGGGTAAGGCGCGGCACAATGAAGCAACGCTCCTCGACCAATGTTACCAGGTATGGGCCGTCGACGGAGTATATGTGTGGCTCGAGGGTCGCCACACTTCCAACATCATGGTGCGCCGGGAGCGACTTGAGAAACTCCCCGTCCGTTGGCAGACACTCGCGGCCGGACGTCACCCGCCCCGCATCGGTATAGACGATGACGTGGAAGAGGTGGCAGCCACGTTTGCAGCAATGCCTCAATCCCCAACTTGCCCTCATCGCCCTCCCCCACCCATCACTGCAGCCCCTGTGGTCGACACACTACCAGGCTTTTCAGCCGGGGGGACCCGGCTTGTTTCGTCGGGTATTGGGATTACACCCCCTGCACGACAGGATAAAGAAGTACACAAGCAGGGAACCGGGACGAGCGCAATATCACAACAACAGGAGAAGCAGAAAAGGGCAGCGGGAGAAGAGGCAGAACATGCCGCGACGGAAATAGAAGGCATCAGTAACAAGCGACGTTGGACAGTGAAAGAAAAGCTCCCCACCCGGTGGATGAGGACCACTGAGGAGGCGTCATCAGGGATCAAAACACAAGTCCAACGACAATCGCCTTCTCGCGGGACTACCCCAGACGAAGCGTCGGATGTTCCAAGGCAGCTGGACTCAAAGCAGGCACACCCGAGCCTCAGCGCAACACCCGACGCGACAACGACAGCCACGCGACGAAAGCGGGCAAGGCGGCGAAATGCTGGAATCAGCCCACGCACGACGGATGATCAACTTACATCGGCAGAAGCTCAACATAGTCTGGATTTGTTGATGTCGGCCGTAATGCCGTCAGGAGGGCGGTCTGGAAAACCCCAGCAACAGCAACAGGCACAGGAGACGCTGCCATCTGCAGCAACTGCACCTGGCGCGGCGCCCGAGCCGTTAGCGCCATCAGCAGCAGTAGCAGAGCAGCAGGCATAGGAGGTGCTGCCATCTGCAGCAGTTGCACCCGGCGCGGCGCCCGAGCCGCCAATGCCACCACCAGCAGCATCAGAGCAGCGGGCACAAGAGGTGCTGCCAGCTGTGGTAGTTGCACCCGGCGCGGCGCCCGAGCCGCCAGTGCCACCAGCAGCAGCAACAGAGCAGCGGGCACAGGAGGTGCTGCCATCTGCAACAGTTGCACCTGGCGCGGCGCCCGAGCCGCCAGCGCCACCAGCAGCAGTAGCAGAGCAGCGGGCACAGGAGGTGCTGCCATCTGTAGCAACTGCACCCGGCGCGGCGCCCGAGCCGCCAGCGCCACTAGTAGCAGCAGCAGAACAGCGGGCATAGGAGGTGCTGCCATCTGCAACAGTTGCACCCGGCGTGGCGCCCGAGCCGCCAGCGCCACCAGTAGCAGTAGCAATGCAGCGGGCACAGGAGGTCCTACCATCTATAGCAGCTGCACCCGGCGCGGCGCCCGAGCCGCCAGTGCCACCAGCAGCAGCAGCAGAGCAGCGGGCACAGGAGGTGCTGCCATCTGTAGCAGCTGCACCCGGCGTGGCGCCCGAGCCGCCAGCACCACCAGTAGCAGTAGCAGAGCAGCGGGCACAAGAGGTGCTGCCATCTATAGCAAGTGCACCCGGTGCGGCGCCCAAGCCGCCAGCGCCACCAGCAACAGCAGCAGAACAGCGGGCATAGGAGGTGCTGCCATCTGCGGCAGTTGCACCCGGCGCGGCGCCCAAGCCGCCAACGTCATCAGTAGTAGCAGCAGAGCAGCGGGCACAGGAGGTGGTACCATCTGTAGCAGTTGCACCTGGTGCGGCGCCCGAGCCGCCAGCGCCACCAGCAACAGCAACAGAGCAGCGGGCACAGGAGGTGCTGCCATCTGTAGCAGCTGCACCCGGCGCGGCGCCCGAGCCGCCAGCGCCACCAGGAGCAGCAGCAAAGCAGCGGGCACAGGAGGTGCTGCCACCCGTGGCAGTTGCACCCGGCGTGGCGCCTGAGCCGCCAGCGCCACCAGCAGCAGCAGCAGAGCAGCGGGCACAGGAGGTACTGCCACCTGCGGCAGCCGCACTAGGCGTGGCGCCTGGGTCACCGGCTCTGCCAGTAGCAGCAGTCATGAAAGAGGAACGACCGGAGGAGCAATGGAAGAAGAAACAAAAGGGGTTCCGGGGGAATCGCACGGGGGAAAGGAAACAATGGAGGAGACTAGAGACACAAGGAGAGGAAGGGGCGCCTCCACCAGCGCACGAAGAGCAATACAGTCTGCTCCATGCCCCTCCTATAAAATGGGAGCCACTCCCCCCCGATGACAGGTCCCTGTGGCCAACCAACTCTCGGCTGGAAGCACCAATGGAGCCTGGACAGCAGACACCAGCGCAGGGAGAAGAGGAGCGTCGGCATGAAGAGCTCGAAGTAAGCATTGAGGTGGATGACCAGGATGAAGAGGAGGGAGAGGAACATGTGACGCTGCAACTCTGTGCAACCTGTAAACACCCGGTCGCCGAAAAAGGGGAGGCGGTATGTGAAGGATGCAGAGCCGGCCTCCATTTGGCATGCTGTGACCTGGATCTTGACATCATGCACGACATGAAGATGTGTGAGGCCTGCGCAGCGGCTTTGAAGGAGAACATGGGGATAGACAATGAAGAGGAACTGCAGAAAGAGAGGGAGGAAGAGAGAGCCCGCTCGGGCATTAGAGCTACACCCTGGAAATCCAATGTGCCGCAAGATGAGAAGGAGCCATGCGGCAACTGTGAAGAGCCTATGAATGCCACCACTTTATTTCGTTGCTTCGTATGCAGACATCCCGTACATGCAGCCTGCCAGGACCCGAAGATACGTACCCGCCGGAAAGTGGTCGGGTGCAAAAAGTGTGCACCTCTCATGCACCAGAGGGCGGACAAAGAGGACAGAAGGAAGAACAAGCCTTCTCCCAAGCGGTGGATTGAAAGATGTCAAGTCTGCGGAGACCCACACGACCGCATGGAAGCAAGCTGGTGTTATGAATGTAAAGCACCACTCCATCCCAGGTGCGGGACAAAGATTCCGGGGTTGGGACAGCATTGCAAAGGTTGCATCCGGAGGCTGATGGAAGAAGAGCAGGAGGTCGGCAGGAAGGATGGACAGGATGCAGGGCCAAGTGCGCCTGGGGTGGAAGAGACGGAGGAGTGCGGAAAATGCAAGCGGCCGGTGAGGACGCAGAAGAAGCGTTGCTTCAATTGCAGGGTGGCCCTACACTATATCTGCGGGGAGGAGGAGCTACTGCAACAAAAAGCAGTGCATGTCTGTCCGGCCTGTGCTCCACAACTGAAGGAAAGGATGCAGAAGGAGAGAGGGGAATGGGGAAAGGAAGATCGGCGAACAGCGGAAGTGGAGTGGCGCCTGAGTTGCACACAGTGTGACAATTATGGCGCCACCGAGTGGTGCGAAGGATGTCACCAACCGCTCCATCGCCCATGTGGGCAAATGCTGCCAGGGGTGGGACATCACTGTGAGAAATGCGTGGCAAGACTACGACTCCTCGAGGCCCGGACACGGGATCAGAAGCAGCGAAAAGAGGGAGGTCAGGACGCAGAGGATCGGACGGCACCACGCTCATATGCAGATTCCCACCCAATGGAACAACTCTACCGCAATGCGGTGGCATTGCCTGGACAGGAGGGAGTGGTGGCTCGAAGAGCGGTCTTGACCATGAGGGCGCTAGGGAGCAGGGACGTTCCTGACGTAAGAAGAAAGGTGCTGGCAATGGTGAATGAGGCATTGGCGGTGACGCCTCAATGGTGCCTCTTGAAAGACCAACCACTACCGGCAGTACCACGATCCCCAGCCCCACAAGGACCAAACCTACCAGTCCACCCTCTTCCACCTCCGGCGGAACATCGACCTGCCCGATCCTCGGACCGACCAGGAGCAGCAAGGGGACGTCAGCATGACCAAGGAGAAAAGGCCGGAGAAAAGGTCAGGACGCCTGGGTGCCCTAGGACAATGGAGCACCCCGGAGCTCCGACCGATCATGCACCGGTGCGTCGATGGGACCATCCCATGACCCCGGGAAGGCAACAGAGGGATCGAGGAACAGAGAGAGTGCCCCGCCAGTTCTCACTAGCGAGGGGATCAACATCCGGAGGGATGCGCGGGGCGCACCAAGAAGGACGAGGGGCGATAGGCGGGGCAGATGTGGAAATAGTGCGACCCCCACAAAGCGCAGGTGCAGGATCATCGACGCAGCAGAGAAGGAGCGAGGGGCAGCAGGGGCCTGAAATTGAAGTAGGGACGGGGCGAGAAAGAGTGAGCAGGGATGAAGGAGCAGGAGCAAGACGGGAACAAGCATGGATCAGGGACCTGGAAGCAGGAAGAAGGGAGATGCACAGGTGCGGAAGAGGAACAAGGAGAAGGGAAGATACCACGGGCAGGTAGTTGCCCATGGTGTGAGAGGAGGATACGACTGCCTGCCAGGCAGTGCGGGAGTTGCACGCGTCACACGCACCGGGAATGTGGAATGAGGGATGTGGAAAAGGGATGGCTGTGCGTGCCCTGTCAGAAGATCAGGCTGGGGATCCCCATGGAAGTGAGAGTCATGCTCGGGCAAGAACACGACGCTGTGACATGCATTGTGTGCTGCGGTTGCAGGAGACCGCTGGAGGCGCCTCATGGGAAATGCGACTATTGCAAAAGAGCAACACACGCTGCCTGCCTTAAAACCAATGAGGAGGGACGGGATAACTGCAGCAGCTGTTGGATACGACCACGCACTAGCACGGCGGAAGGAGACTGCCCCAGCTGCCTCAGAGAATTGAGAGGAGTAACTCCATGGCACGAGAAGTGTGCATGCTTCTCGCACAGTGAATGCATAAAGAAGGTGGGGGAGAGGAAGCTGCGCCATGGAGGGCGCATCTCGCTGTATCAATGCCTCCGGTGTACAAGATCGCCAAGTGAGCCCTGTGCCACCTGCAGGGGCCCGGTGCGGATCCGTAGGTGGCACTGCATCAGCTGCCGCCAGCGGGTGCACCTCGCCTGTGCTCGTCGGTACAGCAACGCGCAAACAGGGCTCTATGGACCGCTCTGTATGCCCTACAAAGAGAGAGACGATGCAAGAAGGAGGGTGCAGGCGGAGCAGAGGGAAGTGGCGCGTTGTCTGCAGGAGCAGCGGGAAAGAGGTTCTGGGGAAGGAGGAGAACGTAGGATAACCCCTTGGCGGAGTCCCAAGGCGCGCAATGAAGGGATACAGCAAGAGAGGCTCCATCGAGAATTGGAAGAAGTGGAGAGGACGAGACGGGCAGAGGAGGAGTGTTCTTCACCGGATAAAGTGAAAAGGGATATTGCACTGGAAGGAGGACGAGAGCGTTAGCCGCACGACGGATGACCCGGCGGAAGAAAGGGATGGGATGAACGAAACCAGGAAGGAAGGACGGATGGACGGGGACGTCCAGCTCATTTTGCGGGAGTAGGGTATAACAGTGTTAATGGTGTTTCGTTCATCCACCGGAGAATGAGAAGAGGAGCTGGGACCGGGGTTCAAGGAAAATAAAAGGAAAGGGAAAAGTCGACGAATCATCCAACGACTGTTTGAGCGAGGAAAAGACATTGCGGGGAGGACAGATCGACTCCGGGAAGCAACAGAGCGCGAGGAAGGATATCGCGGCAGACGACGTGAACCAACCAGACCGGCCGAGAGGAACGGAAGGCGGTCCAAGGCTGGCTTGATGGGAGCGGAGTCGCGTCCGAACCTCAAAAAGAGGAGCGGAGCTCGAGGCGCCTTATCCAAAGGAATTTTGATGTGCGAGCCGCGGAAGGGGAGGGGCTGAGCAGCTGGAAAAGACCTTGGAAAGGCGGTGCGAAGGAAAAGATAAGAGGAGGGGGAGCAACAAGAAGACGACTGCTGATGAGAAAAGCTGCTNCCATTTGGAGGACTACGATTGCTGACCCCTGGCCAGACCCGCGTGCAGGGAGCAAGCCCGGCAGGGGCTAGCCAAGCCGAGAGATTGCTGCCCCTCGGCCGAATCGGACCGTCGAGCGGGACTTGCGTCCCGTTTCGCGACAAGCCAGAGTAGAGAAGCTAGCATAGGGGCATGTGTGTGTGTGTGCGCGCGTACGCGTGCGTGGGTGCGTGTCATCCTCGAATGGGAAGACCGCTCCCGGAGGAGCACGTCACAGAGCCATCATGGCCTGGCCCTGAGTTCCCGTGGGAACACCAGCCACCTAACTCCAGGCACGGTCCCCGAGACTCTCCCGTGGCATTCTACGCCATCTGCAGCTGTTGCAATGTTCCCCATCGACTCGGCGCACGGACGGTCGTGGGAGTGATGCAATGGTCGCACCATCCCGCAGGCGGAGCCGTGGAGCAGTTCTGGCAGCCCTGGTTGCAGAGGCTTCCCCGTGACGACGAGCCCTGCTGCGTGGAGAGCTGGCAAGAGGTTGCGCGTGACGTCGGACGACGTGCTGCGGAGGCGGCCGAGGAGCGGGCCGAGGCGTACCGAGCATACCGGCGGTACCAGCAGGAGCTTACCCGGCTACGCGAGCAGGACTCAACACGTGCTGTTTCCCGTGCAGGTCGGCGCACTGGAGGACCATTGGAGCTACGTCGAGCCGCTCCACGGGCGAGCAACGAGGGCACCGCGCACCGCATGGTGCTCGCGCGGGGACCAGCGCCGGTGGATGATCCAACGACACAAGAGGCCTATGGTTTGTGTGTCTTGCTTGGGGATGTGTAGGATGTTGTTCATGTAGGTAGAAGGAAAGTACTAACTGTGTGTGTGTTTTCTTAGATCAACAGAATTACGTGGATTGCTCAAATCATTGTATCGTGAGCTATTAGAAGGAATTCTCCCACTTAGTGCCATGATATCCGGTGCATGATTGACCTTCTCTGATGGATTGGAGTGAGTAAATGAATGAAGTATCCGTATATTGGCTATTCTGAAGATAGCGGAGATCCTCATAGGGAAAAGGGCCGGTCAATCATAGGAAGGATTGTCTGTTTGTGCCATTTCTCCAACACTGATTCGGTGAATGATCCATCGAATATTAAGGAAAGTCGTCCGATCAATGAAACAGAAATAGATAAGGTAGCCAAGCCTAAAGTGGGAAATAGGTTGCATGGATCCGTGGGATACCGCAGAATGAGCGAAACATATACCGAAGCTGATCCTCGCATACTGTCAGACTCGATTCCGGCCGATGGCGGAAAAGGGTATAACACGGTGGACAGTGCGTAGCGAACCACGCGCAATGCTGCCTTGAGATGCTTCTGGAGAGGCTGTTGGGAGAACTAGGCAAGAAAGTTGACCGAGAAGGCCACGTCAGCACGAGTGGTGGTAGCGAGGTACATGAGGGAGCCGACCACACTGAGATTGTTGGTGACATCAACAATCTCCCCCAGCTGTGCTGAATTGAGTGACTTCAGCAGACACTGACCTGCTGCAGTCATTGGTGTGGATGTAGTGGGGACGTCAGCAAGTAGGGGTGTGAAGCGCTCCCCCAGTGTGCGGATGTATGCTGCCTGGTGCACGTGCAGGGTGCGACGCTGGCGACCGCGCTCAAGCTCCATACCCAAGAACACCCGCGCAGGACCCAGGTCCTTCATTTTATACGCA
>SZWC01004525.1:5664-27588 GCA_023375785.1 Penium margaritaceum | reverse complement strand
CCATTTGGAGGACTACGATTGCTGACCCCTGGCCAGACCCGCGTGCAGGGAGCAAGCCCGGCAGGGGCTAGCCAAGCCGAGAGATTGCTGCCCCTCGGCCGAATCGGACCGTCGAGCGGGACTTGCGTCCCGTTTCGCGACAAGCCAGAGTAGAGAAGCTAGCATAGGGGCATGTGTGTGTGTGTGCGCGCGTACGCGTGCGTGGGTGCGTGTCATCCTCGAATGGGAAGACCGCTCCCGGAGGAGCACGTCACAGAGCCATCATGGCCTGGCCCTGAGTTCCCGTGGGAACACCAGCCACCTAACTCCAGGCACGGTCCCCGAGACTCTCCCGTGGCATTCTACGCCATCTGCAGCTGTTGCAATGTTCCCCATCGACTCGGCGCACGGACGGTCGTGGGAGTGATGCAATGGTCGCACCATCCCGCAGGCGGAGCCGTGGAGCAGTTCTGGCAGCCCTGGTTGCAGAGGCTTCCCCGTGACGACGAGCCCTGCCGCGTGGAGAGCTGGCAAGAGGTTGCGCGTGACGTCGGACGACGTGCTGCGGAGGCGGCCGAGGAGCGGGCCGAGGCGTACCGAGCATACCGGCGGTACCAGCAGGAGCTTACCCGGCTACGCGAGCAGGACTCATCACGTGCTGTTTCCCGTGCAGGTCGGCGCACTGGAGGACCATTGGAGCTACGTCGAGCCGCTCCACGGGCAAGCAACGAGGGCGCCGCGCACCGCATGGTGCTTGTGCGGGGACCAGCGCCGGTGGATGATCCAACGACACAAGAGGCCTATGGTTTGTGTGTCTTGCTTGGGGATGTGTAGGATGTTGTTCATGTAGGTAGAAGGAAAGTACTAACTGTGTGTGTGTTTTCTTAGATCAACAGAATTACGTGGATTGCTCAAATCATTGTATCGTGAGCTATTAGAAGGAATTCTCCCACTTAGTGCCATGATATCCGGTGCATGATTGACCTTCTCTGATGGATTGGAGTGAGTNAGGTACATGAGGGAGCCGACCACACTGAGATTGTTGGTGACATCAACAATCTCCCCCAGCTGTGCTGAATTGAGTGACTTCAGCAGACACTGACCTGCTGCAGTCATTGGTGTGGATGTAGTGGGGACGTCAGCAAGTAGGGGTGTGAAGCGCTCCCCCAGTGTGCGGATGTATGCTGCCTGGTGCACGTGCAGGGTGCGACGCTGGCGACCGCGCTCAAGCTCCATACCCAAGAACACCCGCGCAGGACCCAGGTCCTTCATTTTATACGCAAACTGCAGTAAATTCTTCACTGACTGGACAGTTGCAGGGCTTGGCAAGGCAATGAGCAGATCATCGACGTAGACGAGGATGGCCACAAACGGCTCTGAGGGGGCACTCAAGAAGAGTGCAAGATTGACCGTTTTGCGACGGTAACCTCCACGCTCAAGGGTGGAGGAGATCTCCATGTTCCAACAACGTGGTGACTGCATAAGCCCATAGAGGGCCTTGCGCAATCGCTAGACCTTGTTTGTGCCATCGGTGAACCTCGGTGGTTGGACCATGTAGATTTTCTCGTCAAGCTTCCCATGTAGGAAAGCATCGTTGACATCCATCTGCTCCAGTTCCCATTCGTGCTGGGCGACGAGACTCAGCAGTGCTCAAGTAGTGGTGTACCTCCCGACCGGTGCAAAGGTCTCGTCAAAGTCAATCCCAAGGATTTGGGAGAAACTCTTAGTAGTAAGACAAGCCTTGTACCGGTCGACACTCCCATCGGGCTTCAGCTTGCGCCGAAGTACCCATCGGGCAGAGACAACCTTGCAGCTTGCAGGGAGGTCTACGAGCTCAAAGACCCCATGCTCCTTGAGGGCCGTGAGCTCCTCCTGTATGGCCTTCTCCCAGAGGTTAGCGTCAGCTGCCTCGCGAGCCTAGCGGACAGTGGTTGGCTCAGAAGGGAGAGTGGGAAGGCCCGAGGCTGTGAAGCATGTGGCAACGTACCCGGCGACGGAGGACTCAAGAGCACTATGGAACTCATGGACGGCGAGAGCGTAGCCGACTACTGAGTTGGGATGCACGGCGCTCACAGACAGGCCAAGAGCATCAAGACCGGTGGGTCGCAGTGAGGGGCCAACTGTGGAGGACGAGGCGCTGGAGAGCGTGACCCGCTGAGAAGACTGAGAGACAGGCTCAGCAGGCATCACAGAAGGGTGTGAGCGCCCACGGGATGACTGTGAGGGGTGAGGTGAGTGAGAAGAGGGGAGAGCACGCAGTCTCCCCCCACGAGTGTAGGGCCCAGGCCCAGGAATCACAGTCTGGGGTGCTTCACCATCAATGGCATGAACCACCGGCGAAGACTTTGACTCAGGAGTCAAGGCGGGAGTGGACTGGAGTGCGTGTGAGGGGGTGCCGAGTGGGAGGAATCACGACTGCCGGCGGGCAGCCGGGACGACACGGAATCAGCAAACTCAGAAGAGTAGGACGGGGACTCCTCCAAGGAGAAGTCCTCGTTCTCACCGTCCGCGGTGGGAACAGTAGGGATTGTCGTGTGAGAGGGAGAGGAGGATGCTTGGAGATTGGAGGCTGGAATAGACACCCCCTCCCAAATCGACGTAGTGAGGAGAGAGAGGAAGGAGGAGGGACATGTGACAGGTCACGAGGAAAGACATCCTCGAAGAATAGGGCATCACGGGATTCAACGACGCGAGAGCGATCAGAGTCCCAGAAGCGCCATGCTTTCGACATGTCCGAGACACCAAGGAAAGTGCAAAGATGAGCGCAAGGGCTTGGTTTGCCGCTGCGGACATCTTTGGGCAGCCAGACGGCAGCGACAAAACCCCAAACACGAGCGAGGCGGAGGTCAGCACGACGACCGTACCAACGCTCAAAGGGGGTGATGTGACAAGGGAGTGGACCGTGAGGAACTCGGTTCCACACCCAGGTCATGTAGGACATTGCCTCAAAAGAAAAGACGTGGGAGAGAGAGGACTCACTGAGAAGAGTGTGTACACCATCAGCAAGGGTGCAGTTCCAACGTTCGGATACGCCGTTTTGCTAGGGTGTGTATGGAGCCGAAGGTTCCATACACACCCTACGAGACGTCAAGAAACGGGTAGTGGGATCCATGAATTCTCCACCACGATCACAACGAAAGACTTTCAGACGACGACCACAGGCTAGTTCCGCCTGAGGCAACCAGGACTCGAGAGTGGGATAGACATCACTTTTTTGCCGAAGGGCAAAGACCCAGCGCATGCGAGAGAAGTCATCGGTGACACACAGCACATAGTGGCCAACCCCCCCAATGGCGTCATGGGCGAGGGGTCCCATGACGTCCGAATGCAAGAGGTCAAGAGGCTGAGACGTGCGAGACTCAGAGTTGGAAAAAGGGGAACGGTTAATTTTTCCCTGAGCACAGTCAAGACAGTCAGTGGGACACGGAGCAGAAAATGTGTCGGGGTCAAGGCCATGAGCAGGCTTGTCCCATGAGCAAGTTGTCAATTGCAGTAGTATGAATGTGACAGAGACGGCGATGAAGCAACTGTGCATGTGCCGGAGTGAGAGAGCGTGCCACGTGAACAAGTGCACTCGTGTTTGGGTGGGGTGCAAATGATGGCACACGATAGAGGTGATCACATTGAGTGCCACGTAGCAGGATTCAGTCAGTGGTGCGATGCAACACAGATGAAATGCCGCGACTGGAGGAGAAATCCATGCCGTGATTGTCGAGAGTCGTAATAGAAAGCAGACTGAGCTCAAGAGTGGGCACGTACAAATCATCGAGCAGGAAGGGCTCCCCTCCAGGGCCAACAAAGCGGACAACACCAACGCCCTGGACAGGTAAGAGCTGACCACTCCTAGTGCGGAAAAAGCGGACAGAGCCAATGGGACCCAGAGAAACAAATGAGGAACGACAAGAGGTCATGTGGTGGGTGGCTCCTGAATCAAGAATCCAGAAGCCACCCGTCACGCGGACAGATGCAGGGTCACGACTCACAGCGGCGATGGCAGAGCAAGGAAGAAGGCACTGACCGCATGCAACAAGACAATGAAGTAGACTGTGAGATTGCCACATCTCAATCCACGGGACATCGACTGGGTAACAACCTTGAACATGACCAGGTGACGGACCACGGAGAGAGGAATCACCATCACACGCAAGTGCCCCCACAGACGAACGCACACTCTCACCTCCCTGATCACGGAGATTTTGCTGGTGGACGGCATGAGAGAGGGTGGAGTCCAGCTGGCGGGCGTCATCTGATGGGCCAGTGATGGCAATGCCAAAGGAGGAGCGCTGAGAGGGGTAGGTGGACGACACCCACGATGGAGGAGAGTAAAATCCGGACAGGGGCCCGAAGTAGACTGGACTGCCAGGCCCTGGAGGCCACCCCCAGGGAGTGGGTGGAGTGGGTGGAATCAGGGCAGTACTGTAGGCAGCAGCTGTCGAGGAGGAGGACGAAGTAGGCCCGGTGGTCATAGTAGAGGTGGAGGAGCGAGCGGAACCTCCACCTGACCCTGTGGAGCGGGCCCAATGCGCGCGCATGGCGGAGGAAAGGCGGGCATCATCAGGAGGCGTGGGGCACTTGGGTGCCGCATGACTAGTGGCACCGTAGTTCTAGCACGTGATAGTGCTGGAGGAGATGAAGATGCAGTACCATCAGAGCCACAACCCTTGCCACCCTTACCGTAACCACCACTCCCTGAGGCACCCCCTCGGCCCTTGCCCTTGCCACCTCCTCCATCCCGTCCACCCCCTTGTGAAGGAAGTGACGTGGCTGTCGTGGTGGAAGTGGCGGACGATGACGCAAGAGCAAAGGAGGAGGAAGAAGGGATGGCGGTGGTAGGTTCTGCAATGGCGGCGCGGTGAATGCATTTGTTTTGCAGCGAGCTCCACCAGTCTGTCAGACGGTGGGAGGTGAACTCCCACAAGGCCCCAATGCCGGGAGGTGCGTTTGCGGGGACGGGGATGGCAGCCAGCCGCTCAAGCTCTGTTGCCTTCACCTCCCTGGAGATGTCACTAAGTTCAAGGATGAGGCCGTTAACGATAGAAAGAACAGCAGGAAGCTATCCAGGGGCAGCCTTACCAAGGTCGCGTAGCAATCGTAGACTGCGAGCCCAATATGTGTCAGCTATCTCGTCAGCACGCATGGAGAGCGTATTGAACTAGACAGTGAGTACACTCTGAGCAGCATGGCCAGTCACTGTCGTGCGTTGCTTGATCAGTGCGTACGCACCAACCGGGTCAGCAGGGGTGTGACGCCCAGTGTCGGCATTATAGGACCCGATTTCATCTGTGAGATCATCGGGCCCGCCCTGAATGAGGGCATAGCGCGAGCAGACTCAGATTCGACAGGCACAAAGGGCGGGTCGGCAGAGGGGTTGGGCTCATGGTAGTATTCCCAGAGCTGCTCCCCCTGCGCCCAGGCACTGAACCGAACATCCCAAGAATGGAAGGTAAGGTTAGAGGTGAAGTGGGGTGGCTTAGAGTCGAAGTCAGGCTTGTGCTACACGGACGAGACAAGCGCTTTAGCTGGGGCTGCGCCGGTGGCAGCGGCAACTGCAAGAGGGCCAGAGGAGGATGAGCTAGCGGCGGTAGATGTGGACGCGGGTGAAGTGGAGAATGCTGCAGCTATGCCAGTAGACGGTGTGCCGTGCAAGGTGGGTTGGAGGCAGTTGAGGACCAAATCAGCAATGTGATCCGCGAAGGTTTCTTGGTCAGCCTGCTCAGCACGCAGTTTTTCTTCGGCAGCGCGTTGAGCAGTGGGTGCAGCCTGGAGGGCAGTACGCTCGCGCTACAACTCAACCTGCAAGGCTGCATATTGATCGTCGTTAACTGGCATGTTGCCAGTGACGCGACTCTACCGAAAGGAAAAAAAATTGGCATATTTTCCCCAGCCCCAATGGGCGTGGGAAACGTGCGATAGGTGTGTTGGTAGTCCGCTGCAAGGCAACAACCTGGTCGCACAAACACACCAACACAGGGAGAGCGGGAGGAGAGAGAGAGAGAGCAATCTCACCAAGCACGGTGGCACAGTGAGAACAATGATGGAAGAGCTGCTCCAACTGAGAAGGCAACAACTGCAGCAGTGGCTGATGTGGAGATGATGAGACAGGATACCCTTGTCAACTCTGCAGCTGACTGGGTGGAGATAGCTGCAGTGGTCGCGACCAGCAGCTGAATGTGACGAGTCACCGAAGATGAAGTAGAGGGCAAGGATGATGCCTGTGAGATGGAGGTGTTGATGGAATCAACAGCGCAAGAGAGTGCTGTGACAGCTTGGCAACTGCAGTTGCTACTGATGCGACGGCGTTTGCTGTGGCAACAATCTGAGTAACTACATTGACAGCAGCAGCTGCTAAGGGTCCCTGATCAGCGGCAGCCAAGGTGTAGGTCTCAATGGCCCTGCACGCGGCAGTGCTAGCTGGTGCACGTGCGGCACGTCCAGTGGCTGCAAAGGTAGATGCAACAACGGCACTGGACACAAGCGCAGCCTGCAGGAAAGTCAGAATACCAGGAGATGGAGAAGACGCTGACTCTGCAGCTGATGTAGTTGGGGATGCGACATGGTGAGAAGGTGACGCTCCTGATGCTGTTGCCACGGAGGGAAGCGTTGAGCCACGAGCAACAGCACTTCAACATTACTGGCGCATCCTATGGGCTACGGGTGGGCTTTCCGGTGAGTGAAGACTTCTGTGGTCACGCGGCGATGCCGTAGCTGGCTTGTTCTGCACCATCGAGGAGTCGTCGGCGGCGGACTAATAGTGCGTTGCGTACTCTCGTGCGTCTGCCCACTCGTAGTAGTCGGTGGGGTCGAAATCCTTGCCGAGGTAGTAACCTGGGCTGTTACGACGCACCCTCAACCACACCTCCCTCTCCGCCCGCTCCTCGTAGTACTCCAGCTCTTTGTCGATGCGGGCACACTCACGTGCGGCCGTGGGAGACGTGGGAATTGGCTTGGTTGCGGGAGGAGACGCCAGTGCGACAAGCACTTGGCTGCCCGGAGGGCAGCCAGAGGTGATAAGAGGTGCACGAGGACATGCTTTGGTTGGTATGGCTGCAACAGATGTGTCGGCAGCAGCACGGCTGATGACGTAGACGGGGACAATGGTGAAGTGTGTGGGAATGGCAGTAGTGATGTGCCGGTCTAGCACACAAGAGCAGCGCTCCTCGTGAACCACGGGAGCAAGGTGTGCTGCTGTGGAGAATGTGCACGTGTGCTTGGCGAGAGACAGCAGTTGCAATTGGTGCTGCCACGTGGCCGCACCGTCGGACGTGCGGAGGCCGAAGCTCAGTGGAGTGTGAGGGAGGAGCGGCAAAGATGTGCCGGTCTTGTGCACGAGAGGAAGGCACCTCACACCTCGTGGGTGCAGTGTCTGCAGCTGCAGGGCACGGTGGCCGATGTCGTTGCCTGTGACAGTCGCAAGTGGTTGCTTGCGCAGGATCACCCGCCTCACGTAAGTGGCCCGGCGAGGTCTTAGGACTGTCGTGATGAGGAGGGGTCCTCCCGCTTTGATACTAGTAAGTAGCAGCGGCTGTTAAGCAAGCATGCAAGCAAGTAAGCAAGCGAGCGACTGGGTGACACCATGGATCGGGGGCAAGCTCACTTTCACACAACGGTGAAATCAGAGAACAAGTGAGTGTGTCACAAGTGAGCGAGGTGGTGAGTGCCGCTCGACCGGGCCACCTACGCAAGTTACTCGATGTGGGGCCCAGACGCCACCCAGGGATCGAATCCGACCTTGGAGCGAGCGAGCTCCAGGCGATTTCTCACACGTCAGTACGGACCGGACGTGTGGTCCCAAAGGATCAGCAACCCGGTTCACCACTCTAAGGGCAAGCAAGTGTGTGACAGTTCAACCAAACCACAGGCATGCAATCCTACAAAAAGTATCCCCCATTATGGCATGTAGAGTCATCACTAAAATAAGGCTCATAACAAGGTTGGTGCTGTGGTCACCACTTGGCCGCTTGATGGATGCACCACCACTGTGCGCTTCATGCTCCGTCACAGTCTTGCACCAGAGAGCCTCAATCCAGCTTAATCACCTGTAGTGATGACGTGTGTTTGTGAGAAGAGACAAGAGGGCACTTGCGTTTGTTACGACCATAACCAACATGAGGTGCGAGGATCCGCTGTCGACTCGCTGTCAATGGGTCGGGTTTGATCCCGGAGTGGCGGCCGGGCGCCACGCAATCCTCTCGCGTGGGTAGCCCGGTCAACCAGTTTCTATCACCTTGCTTTCTCGTTTCTCGTCTGTTACTCTTGCACTCTTACAAAGACCTAAATTCCGGTTCCTCCATTCCATGACGTGCCTCCGTGTCGTTGCATCCATGAGTGGTCACATAGTCTAGGTTAAACAACCACTTGTAACTACACAAAATGGTCATAACCAATCTAGTGCTAGACAATGCAATGACCCTTGTCTCTGTGACGAAAATGGGTGCTGGTGTATGAGCTTTGAGCTCTCCGAGTGTTAGATGCCGTCAGCTACTCTACTAAGCTATTGGGCCTCTCTTTCCTTTGAAATACCCAGCAAGTTGTGATGACATGTGAACAAGGCAGAATCTTCATCTTCTCATAGAATCCATGTTTCTCGCTTATAGCTAGCTCCCTACGCATAACCTGCTGTTGGTCTTTGCACATCTCTCATTGTGCTATGTTGTGTCCTTCTGGCTTGTGTACATTGCTGTGCAAATGACTGACGGTGAGACGCGATGCTGCTAGAGGCGTCTGGTGGAGCCGACGCACGCTGAGGTCTGCACGCATTTTATTGGAGCCTATTCCCTCAGACGCATGACGTGCTCAGCTCCATCTATAGGCCTCCTCAACAATCATACCGCAGGTGGTTACTGCCAACGTAGATGCTGCTTGCGCGCCACCTCTGCCAGATCTGACTGCACGGTTGCACTTGCAACGTCATGTTCTGCTTAGGATGAGGATTCTAGGCTATTCGGGCACTGTTGTGACCGGGTATATTCTAGCCTAGACACTACATGGGTTAAGGCAGCCATAACTCCTTGCTGCTCTTTTTCTAGATGATTCTCACTGCACGACTGTGTTTGCAGCGTGGGTATTTAGGTATGGTCTAGTTTTCAAGAGAAACGGACGACACCCGGGTTTGGGGTCGTTGCTTGGCAGGGCTTAGCGAGAAGACTCAGCTTGCTAGAATTACAGGAATTTCCTGATTGGTTGGTAATCCGAGTAACAAGCTCCACAGAGCTGAGTTAGGCCTAGTTCTGTGAGGCTTCTCTCAGTTGCTCTCACTCTCAGTTGCTAATCATTCATTCTTAGTTCCATCAGCCTTTCTGGCGCTAACGTCTTAGTGCAGATTTTTCCTCTCACGTCTCAGAGTGGCCGAAGTGGGCAGCAGTGCAAAGCAACGAGCGTGGGGCCATGCCTACTCCAGCCATGCTACAGCCCCTAGCAGCCCCTCCAGACCAGTTTCTAGCTTGGTATTAGAGCCAAAGTGCAGCAGAACTAGCGCATTTGAGCAGCAGCGAAGCGTACAGGTCCCAGTCTACGCCAGCGGTCCCAGAAACGCGGTCGTGCAAGGGAAACTCTGCCAAACATTTTCTGGCAGAGTTGACCCGCGAGGTGGCATCATCAAAACTCTCCCGACGTGGGGTAAATGCTGCTGAAATTCTCTTCGGCGGCACTGACCCTGCAATGGCGGTAACGTTGGCGGACTCGCGGCAGGCAAAGTGACTTGTGATGCTGTGATGGCAGCGACGCACGCGGCGACAGTGCCACGGACAAGGGAAGTCTCTTATCTTACCCTCCCTTGTCCCTCTTGTACTGCTGCTGCCGTAGTAGTACCTTGCACCGCGACAGTGACAGTAGCAGCAGCGTAGTTGTAGCAGCGTCTGCAGTACATACGACAACAACAACAATATGGTTGCAGCTTTTGTTGCAGCTGCATTGGAGCCGCAACCGTGATTGTAGCAGCAACGCGGCCGCAGCCGCTACGACAACAGCAATAGTAGCAACTGCAACACAGCCGCATTTACAACAGCAACAGCGCAGCCACCACACGCAGCCATGACAGCCGCAGTCGCAGCAGCAGCGGTGGCAGCGACGGCCGTGACGGGATCCGCACTTGCAACAGCAGCAGCAATGCAATAGCCGCTCGCAGCCACGGCAGCAGTAGCTGGAACATCAGCTGTAGGAGCAGCAGCAAAGACAGTCGCAATAGTAGTAGCATCGCCACCAGTGCCGGTAGTGCAGCAACAGCCGCAGCATCAACAATAGCGCACCAGCCTTAGAGGCAAGAGCAATAGTAGCAACGACAACGTAACAATAGCGGCAGCAATAGCAATAGCGTGGCGGCCATAGTGTGAGCAGTGACTCGCTCCTGCTGTGAGCACTATTGAGCCGCTGTTGATGTCAGCCGTTATCGGCTGACCTCATTACTCATGTCATTGTTGACATCAACACTTAATAAAAAAAGGGGAGAAGGGAAGAAGAAAGAAAGAAAAAAAAAAACAAAACTCCTAGCTCAACCCATTATGGTCGAAAGCCCTGGTAAGCAGGGGTCCTCCACTGTCGGACGACCCACCGGTCCACCTTTACTGCAAGAGTTGCAGTAGCTGCAACAACAACGGCAATAACTATGGTAACCGCTGCAACAGAACCCACTGCTACTTCTATAGTAGCAGCTAAAACACCAGCACCATCAGTCACAACATAAGTTGCAGCAGTAGCTGTTGTACTGAATGGCATATTCGCTCCAAATATTTACTTTCATTCTCCCATGCACACCATAATAAATTATTTTCTGTATGGGCGAGTTTGCTTGGAAATTCTGGAGTACAAACATGTCTATGAGCCAAACAAAAAACCTCTAGTACGAGTTCGATGGGTCACGAACGCTGGCTGAAACAGCTCTCGATCTCGAGGTTCCACCGTCAGATGTCATGGAAACATCTGACAATGGCTCGCGCTTGCTCATAGATGCTCAAAGTTCGGACTTTGAGCTGTCGACCGAGAGAACACGTGAAGCAAAACACGTGAACAGGAACTAGTGGACAAATTTAGTTGTTCACAAATGCCCAGTGGTGTGGCATAAACGGTGCGCTAAATACTTAAAAAGGGGCAAACATAGGAGAATACAACTCTCTTTAAATTTCTTCTGAAAAAGGGAGCAAACATGCCAGTCATTACGGTAGTAGCCTATGATACACCCTTAACAGCAACAACACCAGTATGAGTAGCAGCAGCACACACAGTAGTAGCAGCAGCAACAGCAACAACAACAACATCCAAAGCAACAGTAGTAGCAACAGCAGTAGTAGTAACCACAATAGCAACAGTAGCAGCAACCATAGCAGCAGCAGCAATCCACAGGCTTTCTCACCGGCTTGCCACATCTCCCGACCGCTATTTGCCAGCAGCTTGCCGCACTGATGCAGCAACATGCAGCACTACAACCTTTGACACCACAGATCCACGTAAGCGCCCTACCGCCCTTCCTTCCTCCATGGCACTCCAGCCCCACTGTTTTTGCGGCCACACATTACATGGCGCAACAGCAGACCTAGCACCAACGGTAGACGATGACATCAGTTCTTGGTCTCGCTCTGGGTGCAGGCCGTAGGCCAAAGGATTTTGAGACCTTGCCCTTGCCATTCCAGGCTGACGAGCAGTTCCGGAGGTGGGAGCTCAGCTTTCGCATCTGGGCACAGGGCGAGGGTCTGTGGCCATACTACACCCTCATGTACGATTCCTCCTAAGCCGACCACCTGCATGATGTTGGTCGCGCCATACCCGCCCTCGTCCCCGCCGCCCATCCGGCTAGACGCCTGGCCATCGAACCCTTCCTCGGCGCCTTCACTAATGGCGGCCTTCCCGACCCCGCAGTAGCGTGGAACATCCTTACGCGCTCCCATCGCCTATCAAGCGAGGCCGAGACCAGCCGTTTTCTCATGGAGTTCAACTTCTTGCACATGGGGGAGACTGAGACGTCACCTCCTACTGGTAGCGGGCGGAGGACATCCTCAGCCGCCCAAGAGACGGTGCTCCACCCCCTCTAGCTGTGCTCCTAACCATCAAGCGCAACACCACCGACGTGTTCGCCGATGTCTTTGCTCACTACACCCAGGACGTCCTCACAGAGATGGCAGTCCAAGGCACCATCATGCCTTGTGTATACGAGTTGTTTCTCCGGATGGAGGAAACTAATCAGGAGTCGCGCATCCAACGCACAGAGGCCCTTGCCTCTCTTGCTATCACCTCCGTGGCTGTTGCCGCCTCCGCAGCAGCTGTGTCCTCCAGCTCCTCGTTGTCAAGGAAGAAGAAGCGCAAGGGCAAGAAGGGCAAGGGCCAGCAGCAATAGTCAACCAGGTCGAGTGGTGGCAGCTCGGTTTGACACAACCGTGGCTAGCCAGGATACAGGCGGTATACGTGCCCACTTCCGACAGACGAGATGCGCATCATTGCCACCATGCACCGCTAGCGTGAGCGTCATCTCGTCGCTGCTGGCATGGGGTTTGCCGCCCCTAATGCGTCCACCCCGCCTAACATCTCCACCCCTCCAATAGTTGCACCTGTCCTACCGTCACTAGCCCTGCAACAACACTATCTGCAGTCGTCAACGCCCCTCCTTTTGTTGCCGGCATATCCCTCCTCCCTCCTGCGCTCAAGCGCCATCATGTCGTAGTCGGTCTACTCCCTTGAACCCTCAAGACGTGAGCACCAGTTTGAGCAGTTCATCGCACTCCAACTCGGACTGCCTCGCCCTCCTTGCTTGGGAAGTGCATATTGCGTCATCGCCTGTTCCCCTACCCTATCCTGCATGTTAGAGATTGAGATGCAGTTGTGTCGTGCTTCCTCGTCCGTCCCCTCCTCTCCCGTGCCCTCCTCTCCTCCTACTCTTTGTGATGATGTTGTATGGCTGGATGATTGTCAGTCTTGGTTCGTTCCCTTGTCCACCGCGTCTGCGTCGCTGCCTTGTGTCAGTTAGCAACCTGGCGACACCAGTCTAGGATCCTGTCGAGACATCGATCATCGACTCCGAGTCTATGTATCACATGACGGCCTCCCGTTGCCGATGTATCTGACCAGGTCTTTAGTCACGTCGTCGTAGTGTTCGCTTCCGTGGTCCCGCTGGGGATGTCTTCTTGATCAATGTCCTCTTCGTCCATGGTCTTGAGCTCAGCCTTCTGTTTGTCACTGCCCTCGACCGCATGAGCATGGACATTTTGCACTTGCGTGGTGTTGGCGTGGTGTTGTTGCGTTTGTCTGGTCGTGTTGTCCTGCACCCCATTGCTCGTGGCAACCTGTGGCACATCCATTATCTGTCGTCCCCGTCGGCCGACATCAGCCATGTATTTGTCACCAGCGTACTCCCTCTGTAGCACACGCGCCTTCTCCACCACCACCTCTGCCATGTCCACTCGGCTGCCATCAACAGCATGCTCTGCACCCAACCGGCCACGGGCCTTGACCCCGCCTACTTCTCCTTGCCATGTCCTGCTAAGTGCATTGACTGCACACAAGGGAAGATGNGCACATCCATTATCTGTCGTCCCCGTCGGCCGACATCAGCCATGTATTTGTCACCAGCGTACTCCCTCTGTAGCACACGCGCCTTCTCCACCACCACCTCTGCCATGTCCACTCGGCTGCCATCAACAGCATGCTCTGCACCCAACCGGCCACGGGCCTTGACCCCGCCTACTTCTCCTTGCCATGTCCTGCTAAGTGCATTGACTGCACACAAGGGAAGATGCACTGCTCAACTTACCCCGTGTCCACCTCCCGTACGTCCGCCCCTCTGGACTTGGTCCACTCCGATGTCATGGACCCTCTTCCCACAGAGTCTATTGAGGAGCACGGACGCTATGTCCTCACCCTCACCGACGACTTCTCACGCTATTGTTGGGTCTTTTGCCTTTCACAAAATAGGGATGTTGCTCCCACCATTTGGGACTAGCTCGTCGGTGCAGTACGCAAGTACGGTCGCCCTCTCTGCTCTGATTGTGGTGGTGAGTTCATGGAAGAGACCATGAACTTCCTCTCCTCTTGCGAAATCCATCATAAGACATCGGCACCTTACGCACCCGCCCTAAAAGGCATCTCCGAGTGGTGGAACCACACCATGGTTGACGTACTATGCGGGTCAAATCCGGTCCCTTTGAGGGTTTCTACTTCGAGGCCATGGCCTAGATGACGTGGGTCTGTAACTGGATTCCCCTCGGACCCCTTCTCCGCCAGTCCACACCATACCAACACTAGTGTGGGCAGCGAGCCGACCTTCGCCTGGCTTGTGTCTGGGGTTTCGTGGCCATCGTGTGGTCGCCCTTCCCGTAGTAGGGCAGCAGGCTAGCCCCCGCGGGCGTCCCTGCACCTTCCTTGGCATCTCGTGTCAGTCGAAGGCATGGCACTTCTGGGATCCCTCCCGACACTACATCTTTGAGTCTCAGGATGCCCTCTTTTTTTAGGAGCTATTGCCCTATGACCTCATTCGCTCCGGCTCCTCGATATCCCTCTCGTCTCATGGGGTTTGGCGAGTCCGTCCTCCGCCCTGCCGCTTTCGGATGACACATCGCCTGCACCCATTGATCCCTCCGTGCCAGCAGCCTTGCCTGCTTCCGCTGGCTCCATTGGGTGGACAGTCCCGTCCATGTCTGCTAGTCCTTCCGGGCCAGCCGCCCTGTCTGCGTTCGCTAGCCCATCGGGGCCGACAATCCCGTCTGCATCCTCTCGCCCCTCCGGGCCGGCCGCCCTGTCCGCGTCTGCTAGCCCCAACGGACCAGTAGTCCCGTCTGCGTCTGCTGGCCCATCCGGGTCGACAGCCACGTCTGAGTCCACTTGCCCCTCCGGGCCGGCCGCCCCGTTCGTGTCTGCTAGCCCCTCCGGGCGAGCCACCCCGTCTGCGTCTGCTGGCCCCTCCGGCTCGACAGTCCCATCCGTTTCCGCTAGCCCCTCCGGGTCAGCCATCGCGTCTGCGTATGTTGACTGCATTGTGTATGTCTGTTGGTCCCTTTGGTCTGAAAACCCCGTCTGCACCAAGTGACTCCTTTATGGCGGGGCCGACAGTCCCGTCTCCGTCGGTTGGAACGTCTGTGGAGTCATCGCTCGAGGACGCGTCCGAGACACCAATCGACTCACTCCCAGCCGGTCCCTCTCTTCCGCCTCCCACCGGCACAAGCTACACACATGGCCCGGACGGGAGCCTCTGACCCAAGCCATCAGTGAGCACACATGATGCCACCTCGCGCCCCCTCGCGCCATGACCCCTTAGCGCCGCACGAGGCTCCTCGCCTCAGGGCAGACCCACTCCCACAATCGTAAGTAGGGACCCTGGCACCAAGGCCCTTCGCTTGGCCACATAGGCTATTATTGTAGATCTCCATCTGGGCTTAGCACTGCACTACGCTATGCTCCATCAGGCGGGCCGACACACCGTCACGGCCGCGCTCATGTGCATACTACCTGGGGCTTGGGATATGCAAGCCCTCATTCTCCACTCCACGATACGCCCTGAGGACCAAGCCACCCTACACGAGGCTCGAGCTTCTCCGAGGCCGCACTCTAGGAAGCTGCATGTGCCGATGAACTTGCTTCCATCTGGCACCATCAGGTCTACGAGCTCGTCGACCTTCCCCCCGGCTGAAAGGCCATCGGCGGCAAATGGGTCCTCTGGCGCAAGTGGAAGCCCGACAGATCCCTGGACAAGTACAAGGCCCGTCTTACGACCATGGGGTTTTCTCAGGTCCTTGGGGTCGACTACGACCAGATCTTTGCTCCGGTCGGCCGGTTCTCCACTAGCCAGGTGTTGTTTAGTCTGGTTGCCCAGTACGGGTGGGAGCTATATGAGATGAACGTGAGTAACGCCTTTCTCCATGGCTCACTGGAGGGCAAGGAACTCGACATGGTGTAACCCCCAAGCTTCGACAATGCCACTAGCAGGGCTTGGCGACTCCGGAAGGCCCTCTATGGCTTGAAGTAGTCACCTCGCTGCTAGAACTAGGAGATCAATCACACGCTTATCATGTTCCTGGCAACGACGACGCGGATGATTTTGCATGATTCTGACCACACGACTGCGTTGGAAGTGTGGGTGTTTAGGTATGGTCCAGTTTTCAGTAAAAACAGACAATGTCCGGGTTTGGGGTCGTCGGCTGCTTGGCAAGGCTCACCGAGAAAACTCAGCCTGCTAGGATAATAGGAGTTTCCTGATTGGTTGGTAGCCTGAGTAACATTATCTACAGAGCTGAGCTAGGCCTAGTTATGTGAGGGGTCTCTCAATTGCTCTCATTCTCAGTTGCTAATCATTCATTCTCAGTTCCGTTAGCTTTTCTAGCGCTAACTCCTCAACGTGGAGTTTTCCTCTCACAAGTCTCCGAGGGGGCAGCAGTGCAAAGGAACAAGCGTGGGGCCATGCCTACTCCTGTCATGCTGCAGCCCCAACCAGCCGCTCCAGACTAGTTTCTAGCTCCCGCTCCCAGAGTGCTACATCTGTAGTAGAGCGAGCTTCGTGCATGGTGTTTTTCTCGTGCACATGTGCCATGGTGCCACTCACAATGCATGCGGTGGACATCGTAGCTCCTTGTACAGCGCAACTAGATGGAGCAGTCATAACAACATGGTAGAAATAATCAATAATGAGGGAGTTTCCAAGCGTGGTTTTAGGCTACAGCACAGTCGTCACTCGGCCAAGAGAGTCAAGACCAAAAGTAGGAGCGGGCTGTGTCGAGCCAACGACAAAACCATGGACTGGACGAGCAGACCACGCCGGCCTAGAGGGGCTAGCCACGGTAGTGGGACAGGCAGGTGCAACATAGTGAGGAAAAATGCAAGGGCTAGAGGCGACTACCAGGCATGTGAAAGAACAGTGAGGAGATTGGTAGTTGCGAGGATTTGACTGGGCGAATTATAGATGGGATCACAATGGATGATATTGGCAACAATGACGCTCACGTGATAGGAGACAACGTAGGCGATGACGATGCTGATGTGGCAGGACACGACATAGGTGTCAATGTGGTTATGGAACGAGGTGACAGAGGCAACGATGCAGATACGGCAGGGAATGATGAAGGTGAAAATGCGGAGGCAGTAGGAGACAATGCATGCGATGATGTTGATGTGACAAGAGGCACCATAAGAGACAACATGGATGTGACTCGAGACAATGTAGGTGACGACGCAGATGTGATAAGGGATGATGTAAGAGTAAGGCTGCACACAAATCCTTGGATTCGTGAATCTGGTTCACGAATCACGAATCCGGAGCCGGATTCACGAATCCGGATCCAGGGTCGGGTCTCATATTGGGATTTGGGAATCCACAGACGAATCCTTGGAGGGAGGGGGGGAGGGGGCTGAGAAATTCGGAAGCAGTTTAGTTCAGGCCCAACGTTGGACTTCCAAAGCCCGTTGTTTGGACTTTCGAATCTTCAATGTCTGCACTTGGAGGTCGCCGGCCGACCGTGGCAGTCTCATGCACGTAGCAAGCATGTGAAAGGTCAGTGACCTGGCACATGCACAAGACATTGGCAGCCGCTGATTATTCGCACAAAACATGCGAAAGAATGGCAACAATACACACAAGATTCAGGTCCTCGCACGTCCGCACGAATGTTGCGACCGTGGGAACACTTGATTTGGACGAATGTTTGCATTGATCAAGCCTGAGGTGTCAGGATGTAGGGAGGTCCGGTGTCAGGCCAGACAAACGCGAACCTGACCGTTGGGTTGGGGTGTCAGGCCAGACTTGACAAATTATGTGCCTCACTATTACCCNGGGGGGGGGGGGGGGGAGGGAGTGCTTGAGGAAACACGAGGCTGATTTTTTTGCATTGGAGCTGACATGTGGCACACCAATGATGTACCACGGCGGCCACTTCCAGAGCTTGGAGCCACTTCGAACGAGTACATGAACACTGCAATCCATCCATAAACCTGTGCCTTTGTACAAGTGAAATCCGCTTAATGTCCCGCAATAGCAACAGCTGTTGTGGGACAATATAGGAGTGGATTCGCCAGGATTCGTGAATCGTCCAGGATTCACGAATCCTGGATTCGGATCCTCGAATCCGAATCCACAGCTGGATTCGGACTCACGAATCCAGATCCAGCCTGAGATTCGCGAACCGGATTCGGTGTGCAGCCTTATGTAAGAGAGAAAGGCAGACACGACAAGAGATGATATAGGCGACGACACAGATGCAACAAAGGATAATGGTGGCAGGTGGGGAGTAGGAAACGCAGTGCAGTCACTTTCGAAGGGTAATCCACAAGCACTAACTCTCCTTGGAAAAGAGAAGGGTACAAGCAATGGGTTAGAGGGAGATGTTTTGCAAGATAAAATGCTCTTAAAGAAGAGAGCATCGAGAGACTTCATAACCTTACCCCACTTAGGGTCCCAGAATTGCAAGGCCTAGGAATGAGAAGTGACACATCAAAAGGGACACAGATGCCCTTGAGGAGAAAGTTTTCCATTGCATTGGTCCCCCAAGAGCCAAAGGGAGACAATGCTGCCCCATACACGGGCAAGGCGGAGGTCAACACAACGCCCATACCACCGCTTGAATGGCATGACATGACGAGGCAACGGGTCGTTGGGAAATCATTTTAAGACTCATATTGTGTAAGACATAGCCTCGAATGTGAACTGCGGAGGGATGCCAGACTCAATTCAAAGAAAGCGAGAGAACTAATTCATCACGCACAGCTGGTCGTTACAAGTAACGACCATCCCCATTCGGAAATTCATGAGGCAGAGGACCGATGATATCATCGTGGATGGGTGGATAAAGTGTACGGGAGTGAGATGTGGTGGAAGACAAGCGATGCAGTTTGCCTCGTGGGTAATTAAGACTGTCAGCAGTGCACAGGACAGGGAATGTGCTCAGGTCCACACCAATGGCAAGTTGATGACGCAGCAGGCTGTGAATGGAGGCAGTGTGCACGTGACAGAGGCACCAATGGAGCAAACTTGTGCAGTAATGGGACAGCATAGGAGCAACATATACTCGTAGCATGGCAGCTACAACAGGGTGCAAACAAGGGAATGTAATACAGTTTGCCACAATGCAGTCCACGAAGGATATGATGCCCCGACGGCTGCAACAAAATAGTAGCAACGTAACGAGACGATTCGGAGCCTTTGCACTGATCATCAAAATCCACGACCGACAACAAACGCCACTGAACACACGAGACAAACGAGTCACATGACACTAAGCAACACTGCTATCAGAACCCATAGAGCTCTCTGCCTGACCAGAGCTCACTTCGGGGAGACAAGGTACAGTGAACGACTGCATGTGCTCAATCTAATTGACAGGTGAAACAGCCCCACCATGCGACACACCCCGAACGGCTCCATCTGAAAAACAATGGTGACCCCCGGACTCAACGACCAAACTCACACCAAGCGGGAGACCTGAAGGTCAAGGCTGGAAAGTGACAGCTGAGGCCGGACCACATTTTGACGTGATGGACAAGCTGGACTCCTCTGTTTGAAAGGAGGACTCGTAACGAAATGGAGAAGAAGGGAATTGAGCTGCCAGCTGGAGAAAGGCAGGTGGGATGTAGGATGGAGAAGGCGTCTGGTAGATGGTCAGGTTGTATGGCGATGGCACGCAGTGCCATGTCAAGTGAGGAACATCGGATGCCGGTAAAGTTGATGCCAATGTCCAGCCACGAGCTGAATGAACGATGTCACAGTGGTCTCCCACATCACAGGGCCATGCTCCCACGTGCCTGGATCGCGACCCAACGAAGTAAGCAAGGTCTCTCAAGGCACTTAGAAAATCTAGATTGCCTAGGTCTTGACCAAAGGGAACAATTGCAAATGCAAACAAACCTACGGATGGTCTCCTAAAGCACCAGGTCAGAGCCCCAAATACTCAGGTCTCCACTAGCAAGGAGAAAATGAGTGAAGTAGAATAGTGAGTGGAACTATTGTGAAAAAAAACACCCCAAATGGAAACAATAACCTTGAAATCAATCAACCCACCACAGGGTCAGTTCCCGGAGTGTGGAGTCGGGTTGTACCGGAAAGTCCAAAAGCTGGCCTCCCTGCTCCTCTTTGTTTCCTTCGCCCAGGTGTCGAGTGCGAGCCTCACTCTCGGCGTTGACCGACGGGCAGCCGAGAGACCGGGAAGCTATGACACAGCTTCCCCACTGCTAGTCCGGGGTTGTTGGAGCCTTCGCAGCGGGTGCGGCTTCTCGTGTCTGCTGCTGCTGCTGCGAGCTAATGCTATTAATGTTGTTGCGATCTGCTAATGCTGCTGCGAGCTGCTAAAGGTGTTTTTTTTAGCTCTTGTTGTTGCTGCTGTAGCAAGCTTCTATTGCTACTCTAAGCTGCTACCGCTCATGTTATTGGAAGCTGCTAACGCTACTACTACTATGAGCTTTTACTACTGGGAGCTGCCAATGCTGTGGCTACTGTGAACTGCAAATGTTAGTGTTGTTGCCTAGCGTAGCTATGACGGACGTTGTTGCTGTGGGTAGCGACGAAGTTGTTGTTTCTGCGTACTGCTGCGAGCTACTATGTTTTCATGTTGCTACTGCAGCTGGCGGTCGTGAGCTGATGAAAACAGCAATCACTGCTACAAGAGCAAATGGATGTAGCTGCTACAGGTGCCATTGCTGCTACTTCTGCAGAAAGATCTGCCGTTATTGTTGCTTTCGAATGCAGCAGCTGTAGCTATAGTTACTGCCTCTGCCGACTCCACGGTCCAATGAAGCTGCTACTGCTGTGGCGGCTTGAAATGCCGCTATTGTTCCGCTTTGGTGCCGAGAAGGTAATGGCGATGAGAGAAGCTGCAAAGAAAAATCGTTAGTGTTCCGCCTCTGGCTCTCTCGGAAGACTGTGCAACGTGAGCCCTTAGCTCATGGCCTCCACGCTGCCAGGACCTGTACGCCCCATCCAGCCCAATCCATCCCAGTCCAGACGTCTGTGTTGCTACTGTTTTTTAATGTATGGTGGAGGAGGTAAGTGTAGTCTCTCTACAACTCTGATACCATGGGGGGATGAAGAATCCCCCCAACCGACATTGGGTGTGAGAGTAGGTTGCATAGAACACAACGTGATGGACGGCGCTTGAAAAGGTGGAGAGACGGCGAGAAAACGCTTGAAAGTGAGTGGGAGTTAAATGAAACAACGACACAAGCGTGAAGGTATTCTTTGTGCCACAAACGTGCAAGTCCAAAAGCCATGTGGAAAGTAGAACCTAACTACAAACTCCCAAACGACAGCTGGCTAGAACCCGGCAATCATATGAGGCACTCAGTTGTCAGAACGACAAAGTGAAAGAAGCATCGGGTGCAGAAGTAGAAACAGTACGCAACGGAGCCAGTAGTAAGCAAGGATAGCACCACCGAGAAAATGGTCCGCGGGAGCAGGTCACCGGAAGAATCCAGTGAGCATATGAGGATGCGCGAGCTGAAGCCCCGGGTGTCCAAGTAGCTATCGAACATCTCGGCATCCCAACGTGTGAGTGACGTCAAGTCCAGAGGTCACCATGATTGACACACCAACAGGGTGGATACACACTAAGGCACACATGAAATCTGTCTTGGTGGACCCCTAAGGATGAGCACCGGGAAGATAAAAGCACCTCCCTGGGAACTCTCAAGCATGTTCTGGATAGACCAAGGCATCTTGATCTATCTGAGGTCATGCCCGAACCACAAGCAAAAGCAACGAGTCGAAAGAATGTCATAGCAATGTCTAATGGCCTTCCACCACAACTCGGGACCGTGATGCTGCTCACACAAGACACGAGCTTCATCATGGGTGAGCCCGATGTTGGGCCCCACAAGATCGGGTTCACCTCCAATAACAGCCGTAGCACTATATGTCTTGTACGCTCGCGCGTGCGAGCGTGTGTGTGTGTGTGTGTGTGTGTGTGTGTGTGTGTGTGTGTGTGTGTGCGTGTGTGTGTGTGCGTGCGCACACGCGTTCGCGTGTGCCTGCGTCTGCGCGTGTGCGTGTGTGTA
>SZWC01004524.1:148421-165464 GCA_023375785.1 Penium margaritaceum | reverse complement strand
CCCGCGCGCGCGCTCGCCCCATGACCCCCCATCCAGCGATGCAGTGAGGGCGAAGCCAGGATCAGCACACGAGAGCACACAACACAACAGACGAGAACAGAACACAATCTGGACGGTGTGATCAACCGCCCGCCGAAGGAAAGACAGGAGCTGAAGGGACGGAGAGGAATAGCAGTCAGCAGAGACACAAGAGGACCGAAGGAGGAGGGGAGAAGGATGGCAAAAGCTGTGTCCCCGGGGGGGAGATGCAAAAGACAAGACAACAGGGCTGGCAGGAAGGACAGAATTGAATCGAGCACTGGGGCCGACGCATTTGGCGAAAGGCAGCCATCGTCATCCCCATTTTCGTCTTCGTCGCTGCCAAGGCTGTCAGATCGGATCGGATAGCAGATCCGAATCCGATTGAATGGCACTATCCGATCTGAATCTGATCCGACGTGGTCGGATCCAAATCCGGACCGACGCCGATCCGAATCCGAGTGCGAAGTGGCGTCGGTTCGAATTTGGATCCGACCACTTTGGATCGGATAGGATTCGGGTTCGTTCCTGCAATGGTCGGATCAGATCAAATTCTATCCAATCCGAACTGAACATTTCTTAGTTCTGTTTTGGCAAAACCGAACTGTGAAATGTTGGATAGCTCGGATTCCAGTTCGGTTTCAGATTGATCTAAATCAGATCTAAATTAGACCATCGAATCCATCCAAATCAGCCCCAATCCGAAGTAAAAACCTTAAATCCGATCTAAATCCGGAGTACTCCGCCCAAATGCGAACGAATCCGCCCAAATCCACCCCAATCCGAAGTAAAAACCTGAAATCTGATGAAATCCGAAGTGAAACCATTCAAGACCGACCAAATCCGACCTAAACCGAAGTTGACATTTTCGTTCGGATCCGATTCTGTTTTTCCATGGTTAAGTTTGGATCGGATGAAATTTGAATCCGATCTTTAAGATTGGGATTTCTAAGTTCAAATTTGGATAAATCCGAGCTGAACACAATCTTACAGCCTTGGTCGCTGCAGTCGCCATCATTGTTGTCGTTGCCGTCGTCATCGTCGTCGTCGTCGTCGTCGTCTTCTTTGTTGTTGTCATCGTCATCGTCGTTGTCCTTGTCGTCATCGTTGTCGTAGTCGTCGTCGTTGTCATCCTCGTCGTGTTGCTGCCACTGCCGCCGGCACCGTCATCATCATCGCTGCCGCCGCCGTAGAGTTGGGGCCGATGATAATCTGATCTCGGTTTTTTCGGTTTTTGTAATCGGAAAACCAGAATCGAAACCTAGCCTAATCGAAAGGTCGATTTCGATTCGGTTTCGGTTTCTCCTCTTGAAACCGATTTCAGATGTGAAACCGGTTTCTCGCTCACAGTCTGTGAGGGAGAAATTCGGTTTTTTCCGATTTTCTCGGTTTTTCGGTTTCGATTAGGTTTCGGTTTCACCTCAGAGGGGAAAACCCATGTGTAAAAAAAACCGAAACCGAAATCGGAAAATCGGATTTCGATTTCGGTTATAATCTAAAATTGCGGTTTCCCAACTCTACGCCGCCGCCAAAACCGCCGCCGCCGCCGACCCCGTTGTCGTGGTCGCCGCCGCCGCCGCCGACCCCGTTGTCGTGGTCGCCGCCGCCGCCGTCGTCGTCGTCGTCCTGGTCGTCGTCGTCATCGTCACAGACGTCAAAGTTGTCCTCATCATCATAGTCGTCAAAGTTGTCGACGTCGTCGCCACGGCTGCAACCTTCATTATTATCATGAATGTTGCCGTTGTCATTGATGCCGTTGTCGTCGTCACATCGTCGTCGTCCTCATCATACTCACTGTTGTCAACGTCATCATTGTCGTTGTCCTCTTCCTTACCGCAGTAGACGCAGCACAGAACGACGATGACAATGACAACGATGACAACGGCGATGATGGCAACGACGAAGACTACGACGACGACGACGACGACGACGACGACGACAACGATGTCGTCGACGACGACGACGACGACGACGACGAAGGCGGCGGCTGCGACGACGACGACAACGAGGACGACGACGAGGACGAGGACGAGGACGAGGACGACGACGACGACGACGACAACGACGACGACGATAATGATGTCGACGATGACGACGACGATGACGACAACGACGACGACGACGACGACGTCGACGACGACGGCGGGGGCAACGACGACGGCGGCGGCAACGACGACGGCGGCGGCAACGACGGCGGCGGCGACAACAACGACAAGGACGAGGACGAGGACAAGGACGAGGACGAGGACGAGGACGACGACGACGACGACGACGACGACGACGACGACGACGACGACGACGACGACGACGACGACAACGACAACGACGACAATGACGTCGACGGCGGCGGCTGCAGCAACGATGACAACGACGATGGCGGCAGTGGCTGCAGCAGGAGCAGCAACGACGTTATGGGCAACAGCTATGGAAGCAGCAGCGGCAGCAGCTGCGACGACGACAGCAAAGGTGACGACTGCAACATCAGCAGCAGCAGCAACAGCAGCAGCAGCAGCAGCAGCAGCAGTAGAAGCGGCAGCAACAGAAACAACAGCAACAACAGCAGGCAGCACATCTGCTGTCTTTCTCACCTTCCACTGTTGCTCTACCGTCATGGCGTCCTCAAACACCTCCTCCTCATCAGCTGACGCTGCCTGTGCGTCTCCATACGCGTCAGGCCGCCCTTCCTCCCCTACCGCCGGTTTCGCACCTACTCCACAATCTCCAGCGCCTTCCCTCAGACTGCCTCCGGCATCTCCCCTCTCACCGCCCACGCGCTGTGCCCTAGAGGTGCCCTCAAGGTCCTCTGCGGACTTCCCACGACCAACGCCGCCGCACTCTGCGTCTCCTGCCGTTCTAGCCCCACCGGACTCCGAGGGCAGGCCCGCTGCAGCAGTAGCCGGTTCTGCTGGCGAGGCTGCAGCAGCAGCAGTAGTGGCACTGCCAAGAGGGACAGAGGCGGCCTGCTCAGGTGGTGTGGGTTTGTGACGGCTGTTGTTGCCGCTTGCTTGTGGCGGGAGAGCTTGCGGCTCCTCCTGCTCTTCAATCTCGCAGATCTCCACCATCTTACCGCCGCACGCGGTACTGGTGCTGAGGCCGGCTAGTCTACCCTGCTTCTAATGCTGATACTTCCGCAGCTGCCGCCGCCGCAGCCGCTGCTGCTGCTCCTTCTGCTGCTGCTGCTGCTGCTGCCGCTGCTGCTGATGCTGCTGCTACTGCTGCTGCTGCTGCTGCTGCTGCTACTGCTGCTGCTGCCGTTGCTGCTGCTGGTGCTGCTGCTGCTCGCTGCCGCTGCCGCTGCCGCTTCTGCTGTTGCTGCCGCTCCTGCTGCTGCTGCTGATGCTGTCGATGTTGCTGTTGCTGCGGCAGCAACTACTGCTGCTGCTCTTGAAGCAGCTACCCTTGCTTTCGTTCAATTCAGTCTGCCCACAGATACAAGTAGATGGTAAAAGTTGGATCTGTCGGTGTTGTGAATCCGCCAATCGGCCTCGCCAAGCACAAATGAAATGAGTTCCGAAATTGACTAAGGGTGCGTTTGGCCTCAGCCATCTGGCCGCGGCCGAAGTCGACTCGGATTCCAACTTTTGAGTCTAGTTGCGCTCGGATTCCGACTTCGAGGGGGGTCAGATCCGACTTGATTGTCCGCTGACAGCGTCGAATGTTGCACTAACATTGCTTCCGGATGTCGGACTACGAAATGAGTCATGATCAGATGTAGCGACAGTGGATCCGTTCCGCGGACAGACTACCGAGGCCAAACATACCAACATAAGGACTCGTTTGGATTCGACCAAGTTAGAAGTCGGATCCGACTTCCGACGTCGAAAGGTACTCGACGCCTCCGATGTTGCACTTGGCGACTGGTGCGGTCGACGGGTATCTCGCTGAAAGAGACCAATCCTTCGACACTCCACGTCAACATTTATCCAAGGGCGGCGCGGTTCTCCGACTCTGGACTCGGAATCCAAATGCCGAAGTCGGATCCGACATCCGCGCTGCCCAATCCATACGCACCATAAACAGTTTATAGTTAAACTGAAAAAAGCGGGAATAGAGGCCGTAAAATCCTGCGAGCTCTAGCGGAAGTGGCCGTAAGCGTCGCAGGCCGACAGTCAGGTTGGCGTTGGGTTCGCGATGTCGCAAGTTCAGTTCCCTCCTTGTCATCGACTGATGCGATGTTCCGCAGCCTTTTTTTTTGTATCTTGTATGTACCGCCAACGACGTCGCAGGTATGGTTCTGAACGATTTTTGTTTCGGCACGCTACAAATGTATCATGCGTGTTTTCGGGTTGTATATTGTTGTGGAGCTGGTCGCACCGACCTCCTCCACAACAGATCGTCACTACAACTTGCTAGGATCGGTAGCAAAACCAGGAATGTATCGATACATTTGTTCGGCCTCGCTATTGGCCGACAAGCAACTACCAAAGGGCGTTGTGGAGAGTCGCATGGCGACCCTCCGCGAGGCCCTCCATGATGGCACCAGTGACGCGAATTCACGTCGTCGCCACCCTCGTGTTCCGGTTGCCGAGGGATCCAGGGTTGACTCCCCGTGGTGCATTACCGGCTCACAAACGTTTTGCGAACTTTTCGTGGTTATCCGGATTCGCCGGTGCCGCCCACATTTGTTCCGCGTATATTCATTTTTCCTGGAAAGAGCCCACAACGATTTTTTTTTTTTGTATTGGCACAAGTTCGACGCCGCCAAATATAAAAACAAAAGCATCTGAACAAGTCATAAACAGTTGAAGTGCCTCTCGGTTGTTATTTTTAACAGAGCGTAGATGGTGAACATGTGAAAATTGTGAGGTAGACCACGATTTAGAATTTGTGGCACTTAAGCAATTTATGGTTAGCAGTAAGTGAACTTTGATGACAAGTATCGAAACGATGAAACATATATATACAAGTGTCAAGTGACGAATTAGGCAAAGTTGGGGTCATTGGGCTGTTTGTCGAGCGACGCGTGCGGAGTCACGTTGTGAGTGGTTGGATTCAAGAAGGTCCACCGAGAAGTCGGGGGTCTTCGATAATCAACGGTGCGGATGCAAGAACGGTTGGTAAATCGACCGTCTCTATCACTCGTGATGGTTTTTGGTACACCGTGTAGCCGTACAATGTTATTTTGGAACAACCGTGATGTCCCTTTGGCGGTGGCGTTGGGCGTTATTGGAATGAATGAGGTATTTTGGAAAACCCATGGACGACCACGAGGATTGTGTCATATCCCTTGAGTGTGACCTGTAATTTTGAAACGAAATCCACAGAGATGTCAACCCATGGTTCTGTCGGCACAGGGAGCGGTTGGAGGAGTCCTAACGGCCGTGTGCGACGAGATTTTTGTCGCTGAAATGTGTCAAACATTTTACAGAAGTTGGCCACGTCGGATGCATCTTGTCCCACCAATAGTTTTTTGCCAGCTTCTTTAGCGTCTTGTCCTCTCTTAAGTGTCCACCTGGTCCTTGTGTCGTGGCACTCTTCGAGCTTTATAAGAAAACGTTCGTCGTTTGAAGGGAAGACCACCTGGCGAGTGAAGCGTCGACGCCAATAGTGTGCGTTCAACAAGAATTTCGCCTTGTCATACCCGCAGTGCTGGTTGTAACCTCGTGCAAATAGTCGCTTGAGGTATGGGTCTTGCTGTAGTTGTAGCGTTGCCACCTCAGGCATAAAATCTAGTCGGCGGCTGAGTGCATCTGCCGGATTGATTTTGCCTGGCCGGTACTCGATATCCTAGTCGAACCTGGATTCACTGAACTTCATCCATCAGGTTTCACAAGACTGAGGTTCGACTACGTCATCAAATTTTTTAACGCGTGGTGGTTGGTGCGCATGATGCATCGGCGATACTCTAGATAGCATCGCCATGTCTTCAACGCATGCATGACCGCTAGCATCTCCTTCATGTGTACTACGTACCTGAGTTCTGGTCCTCATTGTTTTTTAGGAAAGTAGGCAACCGGTTGTTCCCCGTTCTTATGGTTTTGGAGAAGGACCGTGCCAATGGCGCAATCAGAACTGCTGTTTATTGTCGCCATAAATGTTGTCGGGGTATTTGTTTGTCCGAACGTTATCACCGTGAACTCAAAATGCCGTAGCGAGTTTGGAGCGGCATTTTCTTGATGTTAGTGTCCGCCACGCGTATCTGGTGATATCCACTACGTAAGTCGATTTTGCTGAATACTCGAGCCCTTTAAAGTCCGTCAAAAAGTTCATCAGCTCTAGAAGGGGGTAGCGGTTCTTCATGGTAGCCTTGTTCAGCGCCCGATGGTCCTCGCACATATGAATTCCACTAGCTTTGTTTTTTTTTAAAATTTACTGGTGCGGCGTATGGTGACATGGATGGGCAGATGGTCCCTTGATCGAGCAGCTGGTCGAGCTTCCTTTTCATCTTGATCAGCTTGTGATCGCTCACGTGATAGGCCCCTTGAACTGTACATCTGGTGTACGGCTTTACTTTGATGCGATGGTCGATGTCTCGTCCAGGAGGTACGGTTCTCGGGAGTTGATCGGGGAAGGCGTTAGAAAACTCTTGGATGAGTTGTGCAAACTCTTCAGGTACTGTCACAAACTTTTTCGGTGTCGCTGAGGCTGATGAGGTCGATGATGAGTCAGCTCCTGCCACCTTCGCTTCTCCCATTAGCTCAAGATGTATGAGCCACGGTTGAGCTCCTCATCGAATACAGTGCTTGGTCACATTAAGCGGTATCGGCTGCACATGTTGTCGCTTTTTGGCTTCTGCGGATTCCTCTGTTTCTTCCACCTCTGGTATTTCCACTGTCAGCTTCTGTCTCACACGTGACAATTGCCGTCTGGCACCGTCGATCTCCAAGTAGATGTTGCCGTTGTTCTAGTGGACTTGCAGATTGTGCCAGTATAGGAAATCTCCTTCGAGGATGATTTTGTGATCGCTCATTACACAAGACCTCCGGACTGTTACATCCTGTAGATCTCCCTCTTGTATTCATAGTGGTTTTGAGAGTCTCCTTATCGTAATCTCCCTTTGATAGTTTTTCCTTCAAACATTCCTTATTTGGTCTGCAAACCCAGTTTGTGAACCATGTTGTTGCTCACGAAGCTGTGTGAAGCTCCTCCATCAAATAGTGCCTGTACTGTTATGCAAATGTTTGATCCCAGAGGCTGAACTTATAACTGTATCGCTGGTTGGTCGTACTCATATCCCTCGTTGAATTTTGCGATCTTAGAAACCCTCTGCGGCGATGTAGGCCGTTAGATGGGTGATCGTTCAGCGCAGATTGCTCGTCACAGACAAGAGTTGCACCTTTTACTCGTGCCATTTGCTGTATCCCAACTCATTTTTGTGTGACTTCCCCCCCTTTTTGGCCTGCTACTTGCTCTGACACTTGTGAGCGATGTGCCCGACTTTTCGACAATTGTAGAAGGTTTGCGTATCTCTCTAGTCGATGGCCTCCACTTCGATCGGAGGCGAGGAGTCCGCCGACTGGTTCTTTTTGTTTCCACAATAATTATGGTTTGGAAGTCACCAGCCGTAGGATTCCTGGATCCGAGCATTGTAGTGGGTGCTATCGATCCTTTCTATTGCTGGGATCATCCATGGTATGTTGTTTTGGATGGAAAAAATAGCGATAACTCGCCGGATATCTCGCTTGAGGCCATTGCTGTAGTGAAAACAGAGTTTGCCGGAGGCAATGTTTACTCCGCTGATGATCTCGCGAAATCTCCATGTGTACTCTACGATGTTTTACTACTGACAGAGATGTTGGAGCTTGTACCATGCGTCGGACTTCCTGTTCAATCGTCCAAAGGTTGCGAGCATCGCGCTTGAATTCATTCCAGTCGGTTGGTGACGTTAGCACATATTGCCACTTTGGTTTGATCTACTCCAAGGGTAGAAAGACTGCAGTCGGCGATATAACACGTGCGCCGTTGGCCGTTGATGATGCTCTGCCGATCTCTTGCTACCGTTGGTGGGTCTTTGGGTCGGAACACCAACTTAACGTTGTGCCACGCAAAAGCGCACCTGCAGGTCAATTTCCTTTTGATCGTTGTTGACCCCAACAGCATTGAAGTACACCTCCAAACTCGTCAGCCACATCCAAATCGTTGGTCCTTTCGAGTTTGCAGGATCAAACAATTTCAATGGAGCCGGAAAATTTTTGTGTTCGCTTGAGAGTTGGGAATTTCTCTCGACGAGCATTGCTTCGCGTGTGCTTGTGTTGCGAAGAGCCTCCATCATGACATTGAGTTGTTGGAGCAGGTGGTTATTGATCCCCTCGAGCACGAATATCTAGTTTTCCAGTTCATCGTTGATCTACGCCTGCCGTCTAGTGCCACCTGCCGTCCCTGGTGTCGCCCTCAAGGCTGTCGGTGGGGGCTACTTGTTTCTCACCACTGGGTCCACGACCGGATTGGTCGTCGAAGCCGTAGGGGCTGATCCAGCTGATGTGTAGCCTGTCATGCCAGCATTCGGTGTCACTTCACGGCTCGCATGCATCAGCACAATCTACTGCTCCATTGCCAAAGTCTTTGCCAAAGACCTGCTGCTGGTCGTCGGTTGCGCTCGCTCACCTCATGTCGTAGTCGCGAAGTTTGTGAAGTCTTGACGTGTGAGATGCGCTGATGGCTTGTGCGAGGTAGTCCTCCGGGTGGATAACGTAGTGAGATGCCTATCGAGCATTGCTACACTCTGATACCAAGTGTTATGCCAAATGGAGCATAGATGGTGAACAAGTAGAATTTGCGAGGCAGGACACGAGTTAGAATTTGGGACACTTGAGTAATCTAAAATTAGCACTAAGTGTACTTCAATGACAAGTGTTGAAATGATCAAACATATGTATACAAGTATCGAGATACAAATGAGGCATAATCAGGGTTGTTGGGTCATTTGTCGAGCAACGCGTGCAAATTCGCGTCGTGAATGGTTGGATTCAAGAAGCTCCGCCAAGAAATCGGGGATCTTTGAGAATAAATGGTGAAGATGCGAGAGGTGTCATTATAAATTCAGATTCGTCTCGGTGCATCAAGAAGTTGACCGAATAGTTGTGATATTTCTATCGTAGGTTTGGGAGAGTGGTCAAAGTTGTTGAAAGGGTCGGGAAGGTTCACAGAGGGCACGGCAGTTCACCGGTTTGTCCTCGACCGTCGGAGTAAATATTGCGGTCTCACAACGCGATGGGCTGTTTATGTGAGGACAGAAATGCACACTTGGAAAGATTAGGGACTCGTGTACGTCAAGTACATAACATCAACTTGGGTTTGTAACTATTTAGTTTGAACTAATCGACTAAATGGCTGAAGCGCTTCAAATTGTAGACTAGATGGTTTTTAGCAGATATTCGTTTTTTCAGTCATGTCGGAAAAGAGCGGTGGAGATTGTCCAATCTCGTGTGTGGCTCTCTTTGTACGTTTGAGCGTTCGAAGTTCGAAAATTCAAATCTGTGTGTCGGCGCAACGTGCCGCCTCGGCTTGTGGGATGAGCCGCAAACTTTGTCGTTACTGTGCATGTTGGGTACATAGTTCTCTGTACTTGTGTACCACTTGTCACTTCCACTTCCCACTCGCCACTTGTCAGTTGCCAGACAAGTCCTATTGGTTCCTCCGTAGACCAAGCACCTCTTCGAGCGCATCGTATCCCATTCCCCGCTATGACATCCGCACCACAAGGTTACGTGTCTGTGCATGCATGGATGAGTTAGATTCGCAACCTCAACATCAACATGAATGAAGCCATGCGTCAGCATGCACGTCCGGGCCCGTTTGTCGCCTCTCCACCAATCATGGAAAACGAAAATTTCAATTACATGCCTCTTGTTGGAAACAACGATGCGGCATCTGTCCGAGGAGTGCACGTTCCGTCTCCACCGCTTTGGGACGATGGTTGCATGGAGTCAGCTATCCGTGCAAAGTTGACAGTGGACGAGGTAGTGGTCGACACCACTGATACCGTGAGTCAAGCCAGGAGTGTCAACGTTCCCATGTCGGAGCACAAATCGGCGGTTGCGCACGCAACCGCCGATTTGTGTGGCGGGCTTGACAAGGGATACTAGATGCACGAGAAGGATGTCGCGCTGCTCAAGTTGACGGTGGAGTACACTGGCAAGTTTTGCGATATCTACGGCTGGCAGACCAAGATGCACGGCGTGATTGCGCCAAAGTTTGCCAAACGTTTTCCCGTCAAAGCACCAACGGTGGAGCAGGCCAAGTATCGTTGCAAGAACCTCGCCAAGCAGTGGCGGACGGTGTCCGACATCGTCGGTAAGAGTGACTAACTTCCAAGTTGGCCCCATTCTAGCTGGACCATCTTCAGGATACTCTCATTTTTTAACTTATTGTCAGAAAGCACCCTTTTTAACTTACCATTTGGTCACCCCTATTTTATAACTTATCGCTAGGCTGTCTCTTATAAATGGGGACGACCTCGGGAAGAAAATGATTATTTCTGAATTTCTGAATTGGGGGTAAGAAAATGATTATTTTTCATTCTGGTTGTGCATTCTTAAGATTATTCCCTTGAAGTCGCCCTCGCAAATTGGGGGTGACCTGGAGATAATTCTTAGAATGGGGGAAACTGAAGATAGGTGTGTGAGAATTGGAGCAACTTAGAAGTCCACCCCCACGGCGAGCCCATAGCTGATTTTGTCGCAAGTACCTGGAATGAAGATCAGGATCATTGCGTCTGTTCAGTGACGACAAAGCTTCGCAATCGCCAAAGTTGCATCTCATCGTGCTGAAGTCAGGTAGTGCGATAAACTTTGAGGTGTCCATATCTAGGGGCACAATACACAGCAGCGTTGCACGTATACAAAGATACGACTAGTATTGGTGCTGACGTCGAGAAAACTATGGAAGAGAACCATAGTCCAGGCTAGGCGGCGTTTTTGGATAAGTTTCCATTCCTGTTCTCCACAGCATCAAATATTTCCACTTCATTGTCCTATGTGATGCATACATCTTCCTTTTAGCGTTCTCCAGCGTTTCCTCTCGCTTCTGTCTCCCTTCAAAGAACTCCATTTTTTTAACGCACAGTCGCCATTGGTCCGTCATAAGCTTGACAAATATGGGCTTAGTATCAGTAACATGTATTGCGGTAAACTTTTATAATTTTCAGGTATTAGTATCGAGCGATATTGGGGGTAGGAAAGCCAGATAGGACAAAGCCACCGACCATAAAAAATCCAATGTTCCAGCCTAGATTGTCATCACAAAAATGGCACGTATGTGATACTTGCATCTACCGAATGAGCTATTGGTATGATATTGAAAATTGGCTTTATCACTCCAAACCGTCTTTTTTATGATACTAAGTTGATATTCGTCAAGATTATAACAAAATTGACCAATACCAATTGTTCGTTAAACAGAGGGGAGTTCCTTGAAGGTAAACAAAAGCGAGTATGAACACTGGAGAAAGTCGAAAACACAATGTATGCATCACATTCGGGGATAAAGCGACGATATTCGATGTCATGGAGAACAGGACTGGAAATCTGTTAGAAAACACCGCCTAGCCTTGAGTGTGGTTCTCATCTGTAGTTTTCTTGACGTCAACACCGATACTAGTCGCATCTTTACATACATGTTTTTGTTGGCGAGTTGACAGCTTGTTGGTCCCTAAGCTTGTTGTTGGCGAGTTGACAGCACAGTTCACATGTAGACCAAAACAGAACACTACCTCTTCCCGATGTCTCTTTCAAGGTTTAGAGGGGTGATTTCCACGCAGATTTGACAGCTTGGTTAGAAACTTTTGAAATCCAACGAGGGTTGACTGTTGCGCTTTACAACATGGCACGCATGTTACTGCCAACGTGGTGTGGCATCCTTGTAGACTTGACAAATGCGCGCCTCATTACGCAATACTGAACTACAAGTGAAGAAACATTTGTTTATTTGTCTGCAATGTGTTTGTCATGGCATGTCCATTCGGCAGCTAATGGAATGTTTCCAATGAGGTGCAGCTACTATTCACTGTGTCCTTTGAGAGGTGGTGGATGCGCTAATGGAACTTGCTCCCGCCGTCGTTCGACAAGCTCGCAGTAGAGACCCACCATTTGCAACGTGGGAGCATCCTCACAATTTCTTACCATACTTGGAAGACTGCGTCGGAGCCGTCGATGGCACGCATGTACCTATTGTGGTCACCCGCATCACAAGACTTGCGTATATCAACTGTAATCAACCACTGACACAGAACGTCCTTGCAGCATACAACTCTGATCTGCGGTTCACGTTCATCACGGTGGGTTGGAAGGGCTCCGTGCACGACACCCGGATGTTCCTAGATGTAATTCGACGAGGCTGCCATCTACCCGCTGGAAAATACTTACTGGCAGATGTAGCGTTTCCAGAGGGGTTTGGACTCATGCCACCATTCCGAGGTGTGAGGTACCATTTGCAAGAGTTTGGGCCAGGAGAATGGAGACCATTGAATCCTCAAGAACCTTCTAATCACTGGCATGCCTCCACACGATCATCTATCGAGCAGACGTTTGGCCTCCTCAGAGTTTGATTCTGTATTTTACGGAGATTGCCATGTTCTGAGAACAAATTTCAAACTCACCTTGTATTTGCATGTTCTGTTATGCATAACATGATCCAAGAGCGACAAGACGTACAGTTTCCAGGATGGATGAACAGATTGTCACCGCTGGAACCCATTGTACCTGTTCGTGTGCGACCAAGTGGGAGACAATACGACGATGTATTTACTCGCACACTTCGGCAGAACATTGCGGATCACATGTGGAGAGATTATGTTGCCCGTGATGACCAATGATTCATTTTTATTATGATTAGTACTTTCCTCTCAATGCAAACAAATAGAGATTTGCAAGAACAATAAATCATTTAGAAATACAAGTAACTTCAATGGAACCTTTATCATCAACTACGTGGAAAGGTCCTCAATATCAGTAAGGTTCGCACCAGCATCCACGCTACCTCTATAACCACCATCCTGCTTCTCCCACTCCTGTGCCCACTCCTCTTTGTTGTCGTCTGCGTCCTCCTCCTCTTCATTGACTTTGAACTCACCGTCATGGGCGTGGGCATCGTTCCCTGGTGTTTGACCAAGGAGCAAGTTCAACACTCTTGCACGCAGAACACGCTTAGAATACACATATAGTGTGCACATTTTTCATCATCCTTCTGCAAAACCTCGAGTAACTCAAGCTTATCATCGTCAGCCCTCCCAGCCCACTCAGCCCACTCAGCCCAATCAACCCACTCAGCCCTCTTAGCCCTCTCAGCCCGCTACAAGCTCTCTTGCGACGTGGCTTCTCTTTGATGAAGTCGCATATTCTTGCTAAGGAGGTAAAAGTAGGAGTCGATTATTCTGTGGAGGGACATGCAAATTTTACCAAGGTTTGTAAAGTATAACACGACACTGGTCGGTCCCTTTATGAGCCCTAAAAATGTCCACTTTGCAACGAAGTACACAATCGTGTCCAATCTCTGTGGGAGAAAATAAATTTTTTCCCTCCGTGTGTTACGTCCATGACGTACACGAGTCCCTAAACTCCGCGAGTGGGCATTCTTGTCATTAAATTTGTGGCCCACCTCAGGTTGACTCAGGATTTTCACGCTGTTCAGCTGAGGGAATTTTGGCAAACCACCCCGACCTATCGCGTTCCGTTCCAAAGGTTTGTGACAACTTTGACCACCTTCCACAAGGGTCAACAGAAGTATCGTGAACCATATCAACGCTTTGATATTGTTCATTCGACTTCTCCACATCGCTAGGTCTTTAGAAGATGTGCCTTGATATTCTCAACGCACCCTGAATTCTCGAAGAATCTTGTCGAAGCAGCCACCCATGGTGTGACCTCACATGTGTTGCTCTGCTCCAGCGCCGAGGACCCAACATATGTCTCATTCTCATTCTCAGCGTTGTATATATATATACATATACATATATATATATATATATATATATATGACTCACTCAACACTCGCCTCCGCACAAGTCCTCAGCACATCTCCACTGTTCAGAAGATCCCAGACCTTGCGATGACAACTGTGAATAAAGCAAGTGCAACCGACGATGATGACCAGTTCAAGCAAGGACTCTGGCGATAGAGGATCAGTTTTACGCGAACACCGACGTACTCCAGACAAACCAGAGAGCAGCGACAACCTTTAAGACAAATGGTGCAACACTGACAAACCCGAGCCGTTCGATCCCGCAAACTCCAAGAGACCCACAGTCAGGATGTGGCTGACAAGTTTAGAGGTATACCACCGCTGCTAGGATCGACAATGAAAAAAAATAAAGTTGACCTTGCCCTTGTGTGGCACGGCTTTAAGCTGGTGGTCTGACCTAAAGACCATCCAACAGTAGGCGGGAGACTGGAGGAGCCAGATCAACGACTCACAAAACCGCTCTCACATCGTCGACTACAGGCGTGCTACCTCTCGGACAGATGAATCCGATGTGACACAACTATTTCAGGCCATCGGAATCGTGGAGGAACTTCGCACGTACTACCATCGCTCATTTTGGGAACCTCGATGAGAAGTCTTAGGTATGGTTCTAACTCCAACGTCTGCGTAAATAGTCCAGCGTGCCAGAGTACACTCGGTGTTTCCACAAAATCATCACCAACTATGACCTCATACCCAACGAATTGTTTTTCTTATACAATGGCCTGAAGAGATGTTTTGGCGAGCAATTACCATTTTGGCATCTAGGATGACCTTCCATGAATGATTGTAGCAGTCAATTGCATTGACAGTGTGACCTACAATGCTTAGATATAGGAATCCAACGGTTGGCAACCCAAACGCCACAATTCTTATTGTGAGAGAGGAAATTTGCAGTCGATAGAAACAACTTATGGAAATTTATGTCGTCAATCAACGCAATCAACGGCTCTACTCGACTTGTGGGAAGTCGGGTCATATCTTGCATGACTGTTGGAAACGACATCTTTAGACAAAAATGAGGGAGAAGTCGTAGAGAAAAGAAGGGAGTGAGGAAATGTCAAAGGATAAATGGCAAGGCTCCTAACTGGTCAAAAAATTCTGTGCCGACGGATCTTCCAAATGGCTCACATTGTCACAGACGAGGATTCATGAGATTGTAAAGTTTAACGAGGGGTACAAGGTCAACCAACTGGTGATACTGGTACGACTACAACCAAGGGGTTGGAAAAGTTGCAAACCGGTACTGGCATAACTACATCGAGGAGCTTCTTACAACATTGTAAGCGATGACATGGTTCCAAAGCCAGGTTTGCAAATCAAAACAAGAGGTCTTGAAAGAAATAATCGTCGATGAACGATTACAGATTGGTCGACTTTGTGAACCACTTTGACTACAAATTGGAGATCTACACGATGTAGCGCTGTGGAGATCTTGCCCAATGAGGGACCAAAAAATCATTTTCGGGCAAGATTTCTTGTACCGGAACAATCTAGAAGTGGACTGGAGCAGTAGATTGTTGCACGTAAGCATTGCTGGCACAAAATGACATCTGCCTCTAGTCGAGCAACCCATAATGCTACGAAGATTACTGGAAGCAGCAGAGATGGAAGTAGTAGAGGAAGTTGTGGCAACCACAAAACGTCAACCGAGATCTCTAGATGTGGCCAAGAGCTACTTGAAGCACGTAGCTCAAGTGTGGCTAGTCCATGTGGAAGTAGGGGAAGCAAAGGAGATTGCGGCAGCCGAGGCAACCAGATCGGCCTCGACACCTCAGGAGTTCACAATCATACCAACAGATTTTGTAACACCCATTGCGGAGTTTGAAGGAGATTTTCCCGACAAAAAGCCTCAAGAGCTACCTCTGTTGCGGAACATCGGTTAACAGATAGACCTGAAGCCGGGCAGCAAAATGATAATGAAGGAGACCTTCTGGAAGAGCGATTACAAGCTGACCGAACTCAAGAAACAGTTGGGCAAGATGCTCGGTCAAGGATTTATGAGACATTCCACGTCACTACGTTACACCTATGCTACTCATGAAAAAGGGAACTGGAGAGATGCGGGTTAATGTGGACTAATAAGCATCAAACAACATCATCATCAAGAGCCACTTCCCCCTTCCACAAGAAGAAAAATGTTTCACCCAACTCAGTGGGACCCGAGTCTTTAGAAAAATTGACCTACACACTGGCTGTATCATGTATAACCATGTATCTAAAAAGGACACGGAGAAGACAATGTTCCGCACTAGATAGTGGCACTTTGATTTCACGGTTGTACCGTTTATGGTGGTGATGGAAACATGTTTTGGCCACATCTAGATGACTTTGTCGTCATGTGCCTCGATGACATCCTGGTGTACAACCGCACCCCAGAGGAGCACAATGGACATTTCCAAAAAGTTCTCAAGGGTGTACAATGAGAGAATCTGTTCAGAAAAATCTTGAAATGGGACTAAAGTCACTGTTCGATCGAGTTTGTGGGCCACATCATCGGCGGCGGACAAATCACCATGGACCCAAAAAAGGTGAAGGCGGTTGCTAACTGGCTGACATCGACAAATGTTTGAGATGTCCAAGAATGTTTTAAATTTTGTAACTACTGCCACTGATTTATAGAGGAATGCGCTTGAGTGTCAGTGCCTCTCTCTGATTTCACTTAAAAACCACAGAGTGGAATTGGGGAGACAACAAACAAGAATTGTTCAATTCTTTGAGAAATGCTATGACCTCAGTGCTTGTCTTATGATTGGCATTTTCAACAGTGTACTACTTCACATTTATGGTTAATCACCCCTTAAAAATACACTCTTCATTCGGTGTACACGTTCAATGCATACACGTGGAAGTTTCATGGTACTTTCGTGGAGGTTACACCACACTTTCGTTTCTAACATTTGTTCATACACATTACAGTGTATTTATATGATGAAACATGGAAAAGTTCGTGGAAGGATTGCAGGTAATTTTTAATACCTAAAAGTATCAAATTCTCACTGTTCCTCAACTCATTTACATAGTTCTTAAATACACCTACAACTGTACTTATACTTTAATAGTGGGTACGATTGTCAACCTCCTTGACGCCCTTTTTGGAACTTGGGAACGTTCGGAAGATAAAACGAG
>SZWC01004524.1:128330-141621 GCA_023375785.1 Penium margaritaceum | reverse complement strand
GGGGGGGGGGGGGGGGGGGGGGTTGGGGGGGTGGTGGCGGCGGTTGACGAAGTGCTGGCTGGCATTTTTGAGTCTCACCCCACCCCCCCACCTACCAGTTGGATTGCGGCCCTCCATCACAACGGCCTCAATGGAAGGCCGCGATCCAGTACCGCATGCCTGATTTTACCATGCTCGAGGAGAGATATGCATCCCTGTTCGAGAATGGTGAAAACGGGTGGGCGAATGGGGCATTTGGTTACTGGTCAGGGGCGGATGGGGCTTATTGTACTTAGGCAGGGACGGATGAGGCTTATTGTTCTCGGACAGGGGCAGATGAGGCTTATTGTTCCGACAGAGGGATGGATGGAGCTTATTCTTTTGACGGAGGGGCGTATGGGGCTTATTGTTCCGACAGAGGGGTATATGAGGATCATGGGTGACAAAATAGTGGGGAAATGGTATTTTCACCGTGAATACTATGTCGTCCATATCCATTTGACGACTATGTCATCCATATCCTACATGTGTTTTGGCTTGTCTCACAATATTTTAAGGGTATGTTTGGCGCGGCACGACTTACAAAACTGTCCTCTAACCTACGCGACCTCGACATCAGTCGCGTGTCTGGCAATCTGCACGACCTCGGTCGATCGTCTGAACGGTGTCCAGCGGATGATGGACCGAGGTTGAGTTGTTCGCGAGACTCGCCGCCGAAGTCGAGGTCGTGTAGCTCGGAGGACAGGGCCCGCAAATTGTGCCTCGCCAAACTTACCCCAAGAATGCTTTCTGTCATTGCTATTCCTTCTTGTCATACGGACATGACGTGACAAACGACCTAATAGGCTCATTTCAATGATGAACCGCTGTACAAGAAGGCTTGTTTCAATGATGAACCGCTTTACAAGAGGGCTCGTTTCAATGATGAACCGCTGTTCAATTGAGTAGGGCTGATTTTCGCATTTTCTACTTTTTCTTCGATGTCAATATTTCAACGTGTAAACATGTCTTGTGCGGATCCACTTGCACTCAAAGGTCATCCCATTCCACCACTCCAGTTGTGAGATGGAGATCTGGATGTGCCTCGCTAGGATGCACTGGGAGTCCTCATCCCGCTTCGCCCCAGATTAGATCAATATGATGCATGGGTAGAGTGGAATAAAATCAGGCGCATGTGGGACTCAAAGGGCCTGGGACCATCTCCCAGTGACCCATTCAACATGTGCCACATCATGGGTATGAAGCTACCCCATTGTCGTCCCATATGGTGCCCTCCTCACTGGCAGCCCTGGGTCCATCCGGATCCTGTCTGGTTTGCCAGACTCTGATTTGTGTTGGCAAGTGAGGGACACGGTATGGTAGATACAATGGATCGTGTTTTTATATCTTAAGTACCCAGTACCAGGACTCGTGCAACATGTCGGGTGTGAAGCAACCTCATTGAAAGGACAGGGTATGATACATATAAATAAAGTACATTTTATATCTCCTCTACCCGGTTTACGTTACATTCTTTTTCAACACTGGGAACTGCGCTACCAGGTGTATGTTCTCATGTCAATCATGCCAAGAAATAATTAGAGCAAAACACCAATGAATACTAATGATAACAAAATGTTTTCAAAGCGCCTGACGAACAAGTTTCACCGAGTACACATTACTGAAATAGACTGGCTTCCCATTCACAGTCCACTGCTGCACTGGGAGGAGGGGAGGAGGGTGTGGATCCACCCAATGATGTCACATTTGGGGCACAACTGGCCATCTCTAGCTGATGCCAGAGGTGCATCGGGAATAACTATGATCCCATCGTCGAAGTCGGTAGTAGCATCATAGAACACTTCTTCGAGAATGAGGTCGAATGGATGTGCCATGTCACATGGTTCTGGGCACATGCTATAATACAACTTCACCATGAAGTGCCTCCACTCCACGTGCACCCTTGAGAGCAAGTAGCATGTGCCAAATCCACACATGAATGAAGTGATTACTGGCAGTGTTGTGGAAAATTGCATGCACTCTGAAGCTTGTGGTAGACACACTCAGGCCCTCCCCTACTCATACTACCACAACTGTTGTCATGACTTGTACGTGCGGTGAAACTATGTCTGTGGCCAAGGAATTCTCCCTTGTACTCCTGCAGAGTGACATGTACATGGTACTAGAAGGATATTCACTGTATTAACAAGAATATTTTGAAAGCGATACTGTATGAAAGATGTGACATTGGACACCTCACCTCATATCCCAAGTGCATTCATGCCACACACTTCATGGTTATCATCTGCTCCCCGTTCTTCGTCTGTTTCAGCATCGGTCTCCCCCTCGTCTTCTTCTCCTGCCTTGTCTTCTACATGAGTCTGCAATCCCCTTACCGTTCCATGAAGCTGACACCTTCTGCATCGTAGTCCTCTTGGGTCAGTAACCCATTCTCTGGCTCTGCCGCGTATCCCAGCGAGTCCTCACTACCACTGTTGGATATGAAGTTGTCGAAGTCGTCTCCTGCTGCCTCACCAAACTCTTTGTCTGTGGAGGATCCCGTGGGCTTAGCTTTAGGGTCATTGTCTTCTGGGTTGGAGTTGTCTGTTTCTGCCCCTTCTGCTACCTCTCCCCCGCTTCTTGTGCCATATGCTGCTTCTTGTCTCCCTGATCGTGCACCTGCAGCTGCTGCTGCTGCTGCACGATCAGCTTTGTGCACAGCTGCTACCTCATGTGGGCATGGTGCTACGGGGTTGGGACATCTCTTTTTGGTGTGGCCCTTGCAACCACACCGGGGGCTGATGAAGTTGCGCTTGCGAAGTGGTTCTTGGTGCAGTTGGGCACTCCTGGACCTCCCCCGACCTTGCCGCAGTCCTGGTTTCCCCCTGCCGGATGGGGCTGTTTTTCGGATGCCCTCTGCGACAATGGACGGCATGGGATTGCCGTACGTCCTGCTCCAGTACCTCACTGTCTTGCCGAAGTTCACGTGTGCGGTTTGGTCTTCTCCCACCTCCATCATCACTACACATGCGTGCTGGCAAGGCTGGCCATACTCGCGCCACCAATCGCACTCACAAGTCACGTGCCAAAGGTACACCACATGGCGGACGTTTGTTGGGCCACGCACCATAGCAGTGTTAGGCCCCTCGATTATGACGACGTAGTCGCGAGCCACCGCCAAACTGTGCAGGAGCCTTTTTGTAGGTGCCGAGGCCACAGCCTTGTTGCAGTTGACGACCTGCTTGCGTCTCTCAGCTATGATCCTCTACACAGATTAGTACGCCTGCAAGAAGTAGTAGAGCAGGAACAGCTTGCAGAGGCACTTGAGGGGGTGTTAAGAGACTCGGAGGTGTTGCTGGTGATGTAGGCCCTGAGTGGAACAGGGCACATGTACAAATTCCACTTATGTAGGGCTATGCCACCCTGTCCATCTGTGCCTGGGATGAGGTAGTTGGCTGCCCGTTCACTGTGTGCCCGCAGGTGAGGTACGGCTCTGTGGAACTGTTCATGGAACTGTTCATGGTTAGGGCCTGGACACACTTCCACGTCCAATAGGTAGCCTTCTTCCCGTACCTGTCCTACACGTTCCTTGGGAGATGATATGCACAGTATTTGTGTCTCCAAAGCTTTTGCGAGGCCAGCCTCCCTGTCTGACACGATCACTATACGTGTAGTACACACTATGGGGCAAGCACGTGCCAGATGTAAGCAGAACCAGGTCCACGACTTTTCATTCTTCAATTGGCACAAGAGCCCATGCCATGGGACACGCATGGTAATTCTTGTCAAAGAACTGCGCGACCAACATCACTTGCTTGTGGCCGTTCTTCAAGAATATTCCATCCATGGTCATGATTTGACACAAGAAGTCCCAGCCGAGGCGTGTCGCTCCCGGGGCCACAAAAACTCACTTGATTTTTTTGTTGCTGTCCATCTCCACCACGGCATGAGTCGTTGCGTCAACAAGTTTCAACTGCATGTACACAAAGGACATGAGTAAGGTGGATATACGTAGAAGCAACGTAATAGGACATGTCCAAATTATCTATGGAGAGGGACCCTTCTCACCTCTTCACAAAGCCATGGGAAGTACTACCAAGACTTTGCCTTTGCGCCCATCAACTGTGCACGAGTCATTGACTGGGCACTACACAATGTGCAGTTGGCCACTTGGACCCCAGCCGCTTGCTTGATGATGGCTCGCAGCACAGCCGGAGGTGTTATTGGATCCCGGGCCATCTGGGTCAAAATCATTCGTGCAATCTATCTTCTGGTCTGAGCGGAGCTTCTGCATCCAGTTTTCAGTGTGCAACTATGGCCTTCAGCAACGTGGGAGAGCTTGACAACCCCCAGCTTGAAGATTACAACCGCTCGTATGTTCCAAGAACAGCCACGTGTCAGTGCCTCCACACATCAGACATCTATGCGCCCCGACTCGCCTCGTTGCGAACCCACAATACGCCGAAACCATGGACAACCGCGTAGTCCTCAATCGCCACCCTGCAGGCAGCCATATTGTAAAATTTCTGGCCCTCCATAAGGTCTTCATCATCGGCCTTCTTCTCCTTTGCTGTATCATTGGAGGAGCTGTTGAACGTACCTGCAAAAATCAGTGGCAGGGAGTGAGCACATTGTCACCATTTTCTGGTCAGATAGTAGTAGGCAAGTACACTGCCAGAACGAAGAAAGGCCCAGCACAAACGACATACATTACCAAAGGAAACACTAGGACAGAGAACACGGTGCCTGCCCTAGGACAAATGTGTATAGGGCAGGGCCTCGGTCTGCTCCCGGGAGTGGGGCTCCATCTGAAACAGCCGCATATTCTTCGTCATGTCTTCATCACATCGCCTTTCCCATTCTTCATAGTTCCGATCCTGATTCAACCACAGGAAGAGTTCTTCTTTGGCACCTGAGTCAAATTTGCCAATGTGGGTTGCCGGAGGCGGGGGCTGGACTGGAGCCAGCGCTGTAGGAACACCATGGACAATAGCCCGAGGGACAGCTGGCTAAGGTGGTGGTACCGCGTCTCCCGGAGAGTGGTTCCCATGAACAACGGGGTTTCCCGGTGACGGCCCCAGTTGCTGATGCTGTGTCAATGGACACGAAGCCGAGGAGCGGCTAGGAATCTGGCTGCGGTGAGCTTGTTCAGTGGACCAACGGTGGTCACGGGCATGACGATTGTAGCTAAGCCCAGTTTGGCGCAAAGCGGTTGGAGCAGCATGCGGTGCAGTGGGTGGTGTAGAAGGAGGTTCTGGAGGCAGTGCAGCGGGTGGTGTAGCGGGAGGTGCAGCGGGAGGTGCAACAGATGGTGCAGCGGGTGGTACACCGGGTGGTGCAGGTGAGGGATCGGCGGGTGATGCAGCCAGTGGCGCCACAACCTTGCTAGTGGAGCGCCATCCCATAGCCATGGTTGTGCCGCCTTGGGTTGGAAGGTGCAGACATAGATGTGGAGCTAGTGGCCTATGTGAACAAATGGCAGGGAGGTAGCACCCGTGGCATGCGGAACTGAGCCTCCATGGGCAAGCCACCCTGACTGTCAGAGATTGCCTCTCATCGTGTGTATGGGGCTGGGCGAGGTGAGAGCGCAGCAGTTCTTGGATACAGTGCATTGGCACATGAGATAGGTGGTCGACTGGGTGGCCTAGTGGAATCACTACGCACTGGTCAGGCGGGGGCACAAGCCTCCACCCTCCGGGCACTGGCCCAGGTTTGGGGCAGCATAGCGGCAACAATGGGTACCTAGGCATTTTCACCATGCAATATATGTCTCACATGCCGTGTACTTCGACTCACCTTACTTGATTACGAGAGACAACGCCATGTTGACTCTCCAACGCGAACACTCGAAACCCCTCCATGGTAGCAGGTGTGCACTGGAGAATCCAAAAGTGATTGAACAATGAATGGGGGGGGGGGGGGNTCGACTCACCTTACTTGATTACGAGAGACAACGCCATGTTGACTCTCCAACGCGAACACTCGAAACCCCTCCATGGTAGCAGGTGTGCACTGGAGAATCCAAAAGTGATTGAACAATGAATGGGGGGGGGGGGGATGTCCCTACCCACAGTCCACAATTGCTCACCGATACCAGAGACCATGCCACGATGTCGCGGCTACTGAATGTCATGTCCACAAAAATCCTCTGTACTGTCTGACCATGTCATGGACCCATACATCATACATGGAAGAGGTTTGCAGCCAACCCAGTTTCTTTTCACACGTGCAATGTGGAACAGACCGGACTGTGACGCTGCTCTTTGTGCGTATGCAGGTTCGGGAGACAGCATGGAACCAGCGCATGCAGGGTGTGTTTCATCCATTGTGTTGTATACGGGTGCAAGGAATGTCAGCATGGCATAGGAGAAGCATCACATAAGCAACATGAACAGCATGATTCTAAAAAAAAACTGCAGATCCCATTCTTTGGTGGTCCTGTAGACCGCAAAACCAATTTTTTTGTAAATAAGTCTATTGAATGAAAATTTCCTTCTCAGACATGCACCGCATGATTGTACAGACTCAGGAAACCAAACGCGAAAAGCATGTTGGCTTGAAAAAAAAAGCAACGATGTGCCCACGATACAACACATATAACACAGGCACCGGTAGTCCATGATAAGTGAAAGTAGCAAGGACGGATGGTTGCTTTCATTGCGAACGAAGGACGGATGGTTGCTTTTCTTCCAAACCACGGGCAGATTGTTGCATTTGTTTTCAACGATGGGCGGATGAGAGTCACACTTTACGTTTTGGGTTCGGTCACGACATACCCAGTTTTCGGAACTATATAGCTGATATACCAATGTCGCAAAAAAAAATATCGCATATGACAACGCCGCACAAAAAATAACGCATATGCCAATGTCGCACAGAAAATAACAGAAATGACAATGGCGTACATAAAATAACGCATATGCCAACGTTACAAAGAAAATACCTGAGGAACCCAGAAACGCTAAAAAAATGTCATGGTCCCGCCACATACCACGTAGCATTGATGCATGGCATGATTTTTTTCATTCGCTATGTCTCCGACGAATGCACCATTGCACTTTTTCCATGTCAGGTCCAAAATACATGCTGTGGTCCAGCATGAAAAAAGGGGTGGGCGGCTGGTTGATTTTGTTGCGGAAGCTGGGCGGATGGTTGCTTTTGTAACGCAAGGTGGGTGGATGGTTGCCTTTCTTCCAAACCACGGGCGGATCGTTACTTTTCTTCCGAACGACGGGCGGATGAGAGTCACACTTTGCGTTTTATAGGTATCTGAGCTATTTCACCCTTACGTTTTATGGGCATGCGAGCTATTTCACCCTCTGTTATTTTTTTCCAATCTACTCAAATTTCTATCCACGTTTTAAATGCAAAGCGTAAACAAACCTACCCCATAATTGCACCCGTGGTTTGAGGTTTTGTTATTGGGTTACTATACGAGATACCTGATTAGTAGAAATATAAACTGATTCGCCCATCGTCCAACGAAAAATAACGTAATGACCCATCAGCCGCCGCTACCGCCACGCCAGTAATAAAGAAAACAGACAAAAATGCATGGCGAGACCACATGCCATGAGCTGAAACCGCATGGTATGTGGTGCCCCCCGCTAGTATCACAAACCCCTTTGTTGAAGGGTTTATGATACTAGCGGGGGGAGGTTTATTTAGAGTTTGAGGGGAGTTCGAGACTCCCCATGCGTTGAAAGGGAACCTGCTGGGCCCCGATACCGCGGGCCTAGCAGGAGCCCGCGCAAAAATAAAACCCTAAAACCTGGAGTGTAATTTGGGGTATGGTTTGAATGCGGTTTGTGCATGAAAAGAATATGTTTGCGTTTAGAAGAAATTATCCAAAACGAAATAAGGGCGTTTTTGCTCGATCGCGAGGGAGCAATGACCGCTTTGTTTTTTTTTTTGGTCATGCAAACCGCCCAGTTCGATTTAGGGTTTTATGTTTGGTGTGTGCTCCACCCGTGCCAAAAATACAAAACCCTAAATCGATCTGGGGGGTTTGCGTGACAAAAAAAAAAACAAAGCGGTCATCGCTCCCTCGCGCGTGGGAGCGATTTCCGCATGCAGTTTTTTTTCATGCTCACCCATGGACGCATGGCGCGAGGGAGCATGATTTTTGACTGGGCTTTTGAGTATTGTTTTTGTCGCTACCGGGCGGATCAGAGTCACACTTTGCGTTTTATGGGTATCTGAGCTATTTGGCCCTTTTTGTTTTCTTTGTTTGTGTGTGGGCACCTGCAAGGCTTTGCGGTAGCGGGACCTAGCAGGTTGCCTTTCAATGCATGGGAGTCTCAAAACCCCCATGCAAACTCCCCACAAGCCACACCCAAATAAACGCATACCCCTCTACAAGGGGTTTTTGATTGTTTGAAAAAAAAAGTGACGTGAGTATGTCGACACCGCATGCCATGCGACATCAACATGCTTCCTTAAAAAAATGAGAGGGGTTTATTGTTTATTTTCTTTCAAAGCCTGAAACCCGTGTCTGTGCACAAGGGGCAAATGAGGCTTATTTTTGCGAGACAGGGGAGAATTAGGATTTTTGTTCCACAGTAGGGGCAAATGTGGCTTATAGTGCTGCGGTAGGGGAGAATCATGCTTATTTTATGTGGCGAGGGGTATATGGTCATTCTGCCCTAAATAAAGAGGAGAATTAACACCATGGATTTCTATGGAGTTCAATGGAGTTGTAAAAAGTCCTATGGATTAGTATAGATCTGTATAGAGTTCTTCAGAGTTGTACCGAGTTGTGCAGAGTTGTACAGGGTCATACATATATTTGTACAAAGCCGTACGGAGTTGCATGAAAATGGATTTGTGCAGAGCTGCATGCAATTGTAATAAGTTGTACAGAGCTATACAGAGTTGTATGCAGTTGTATGAAATGTTTCAGAGTTGCACGAAGTTTTGTACAGAATTGTACACCGATGTAAGGAGGTGCACTTAGATGTATGCAATTGTACACAGTTTTACAATTGTATAGACTTGTAATTAGTTGTAAGAAGTTTTACAGAGCTGTACAAAGTTACAGAGTTATTAGGAGTTGTTTGGAGTGCAAAGGAGTTGGAAAAATCCGTACAAAAGGTACGGAGTTGTATGGAGTTTCACAGAATTGTACAAAGTTATACTGAATAGTACAGAGTTCTACGTTGTTGTACAGAGTTGTATGAAGTTGTGCATAGTTGTATAGAGTACTACAGATTTGCAACGATGTGTACATAATTGTATGAATGTTTTCATTAAAGTACATGATTTTACAAATCTGTGCAAATTTATACGGATTTGTATGGAGTTGCACAGAGTTGTACACAGCTGTAAAATGATGTATACAATTTTATTGAGTTTTATGGATTTTTAAGGAGCTGTACAGAGTTGTATGGAGTTGTATGCAGGTTTACCAAGTTGTACGGAGATGTATGGATTTTTTAGGATTTGTACAAAGTAGAACATAGTTGTACACAATTGTAGGGATTTGTATAGAGTTGTACGCAGATATGCAAAATTGTGCAGAATAATATGGAGTTGAACAGATTTGTACGGATTTTTACACAGTTGTATAGAGCTAGAAGAATTTGTAAAAAGTTGTACAGTTCTATATAGAGTTGCACAAAGGTTTAAGGAACTGTACGGAGATGACGGAGTTGTGTGGAGTTGTGTGTAGTTACAAGCCGTTTTACGGATTTGTACAGATCTGTAAAAAATTGTATACAGTTTTCCAGGTTTGCACTGAGCTGTCTGGAGTTGTATGTAAGTGTACACAGTTGAACAGAGTTGAACGGAGTTGAAAGAACCGTACTGAGTTCTACGGAGTTGTACCGAGTTGTACGGTGTTGTCAAAATTTGTACAGAGTTGTACAAACTTTTACGTGCTTGTATGGAGTTGAATAAAATTGTACAGAATAATGTATAGTCTTACGCATTTATATGGAGTTCCATAGAGTTGTATAAAATTTTACACAGCTGTATAGAAATGTGCACATCAGTGTTGCCACCGGGGTCCATTGTAGTCCCTTTACCACGACATCGACAGATCGACCAACATCAATTTAACATCGATGTTGCGGTTTCCCGCTTTGCAAGCACTAATACTGGAACAGCACAAAACTCCATTAAACTCCGTGCAACTCCTCAACATCTGTAAACATCCGTAAAACCTCCTTACAACTTCGTAAAATCTCTTTATAGCTCCATTAAAAGTCCGTACAACTCTGTAAAACTCCATAAACATGCGTACAAATCTATAAAACTCCGCTGATCTTTGTACAACTCCGTATAGCTATGTAAAAATTTGTACAACTCTGTACAAATCTGTATAACTTTGTACAATTTTGCACAAATCCATACAACTCCGTACAAACCGGCATAATTCTGTACAACTCTTTTCAACTACGAACCATCCCAAACAGATTTTTACAAGTCTCTGCAACTCTGTACAACCTTTTACAACTTTGTACAACTCTTTCCAACTCCGTAAAATCCTGTACAATACCTTAACACTCCAGACAATGCCATACAACCCTGTTGAACTCTGTTAAACTCTGTACAACTACGCACAACTTCGTAGATTTCATGAAACATTTTATAACTCGGTACAGATCCCTACAACTCTGAACAACTCCAGTAAAAATCTGTACAGCTTTGTACAACTTAATACAACTCTGTATTGCTCTGTACAACTCTATACAACTCCGTGTAACTCTGTACAACTCCGTATACATCTGTATGACTTTACAGAAATGTGTACAACTCTGTAGAAATCCTTAGAAATATGTACAAATCCAAAACATCCATACAAATTTCTACAAATCCATAAAACTCTATAGAACTCCGTACAACTCTGTACAGCACGGTAAAACACGTTAAATCACCGTAAAACATCGTACAACATCGTAAAACTCTCTATAATTCCATTCAAATTTTATAGCTCTGTATTTCTCTGTACAACCCCATGCAACACCGTAGAACTGTGTATGGCTCTGTAACAATCCATGCATATTCATACAAATCCGCATAACTTTGTGTAACTCCGTACAACTCTGCATGATTCCGTTCAATTATCTACAACTCTATATAACTCCGTACAGCTTCATACAACTTGGTACAACTCTGTATAATACCATACAAATCCTTACAATCAGTAAAATATTGTACAAATCTCCAAAATTATGTACTACTCCGTAAATCACTGTAAAATGCCGTACAATTCCGTACAACTCTGTAAAATTCATACAACTCTGTTCAACTCTGTACAACTCCGTAGAAATCTGCACAACTCCATAAAGCTCTGTACGACTCTATAAAACCTCGCACAACTTGTACAAATATGTACAACTCCGTACAACTACATAAAACTCTGTAGAAATCTGTAAAATGCAGTACATCTCCCCTTTCCACTCCTCCTCCCCCTCCCCCTCCCCCTTCTCCTCTCTCCCCCTTCCCCCCTCTCCCCCTACATCTCCCTCCTATGTAATACAACTCCATTTAACTCCGTACAACTCGGCATAGCTCCGTACGAATCCGTAAAACTCCGTAGAACTTTGTATTATGTTGTACAACTCTGTATAACTCCGTACAACTCAATACAAATCTTTACAGTCTCGTAATCCCCTGCACTGCTCCATACATTACTGTACAAATCCATACAACTCCAGAAAGCTACTTACAACTCCGTACAACTCCATAAAACTTGTACTTTTGTGTACAGACCCGTACAATGTTGTGGAACTATGTATCACTTTATACAGCTCCGTACAACGCCATTCAACTCCTTACGAGCCCGTACAACTCTGTAAGACTTGGGACAAATCTGTATAAATCCATTCACCTCCAAAATTTGTATAAATCCGTACACCTCCCTACAAATCTATATAGCTGTGTACAGCTCCATAAAAATCCGTACAACTCTGTACAAGTCTGTACAACTCTGTACAACTTGGTACAACTCTGTACAACTCCATAAAACTCCTTACAACTCCATACAATTCTGAAAAACTCTGTACAACTCTTCATAATTCTATACAGCTTCAGAAATTATTGCATAACTCGGTACAACTCCGTAAATCTCTATACAATTATGCACAAACTTGTACAACTCCATACAAATATTTACGGCTTTGTACAGCTCCAAAAAACTTTGTACAACTGCATTCAACTCTGTACAAATCACCACAACTCTGTACAGCTTTGTACAACTCCGCACAACTGAGTACAATGCCATGAAACTCAAGACAACTCTATACAACTGTGTACAACTGTGTACAATTCGTATACAAGCCATATAAACCTGTACAACTCCGTACAACTCTGTACAACTCCTTTACAACTCCGTACAATCCCTTACAACTCTGTACAACTCCATTTAACTCCATTCAAGTCTGTACAACTCCGTATACCTGTGTAAAGATCCGTAAAATTCCGTACAACTCCTTACAACTCTGCATGTTGACAAAGAGAAGAGTTGAGATCAAGAAGTAACTGCAATCCAAGCAATGCGCCCATATGAAGTGGAAACATTGGTGCAACGGTCACGTGCGCGCCTGTACACATCGAGCACGCACATCTACCCAACGGCCGGTAGCCGTTGGCTTGCACTGCCCCAATATTATGACTTGGGAAATCCCATCAAGTAGCTCGACCTGCATTATCCCCTCACGACTATGAGCATGATTTTCAACTACTTTAACATGACCCCGTAAGTTACGACATGATTACTGGGCTCACTAGCCAACATGAACCAATCTGCTCAAAGGTGTCGAGCTCAACATCACAGCGTAGCACCGGAAGTAACTGCTCAGTGGCTGAAGGATTGTAACGTAGGCACAAAGGTGTGAGCAGATAGGCCAGCGTCGCTTGGTGTGGAAACTGCCACAATGTGCTGTTGGTGTGGGACACAAGAATGGGGTTGTTTGGGGCGAGGATCAATGGCTATCCAACGCTCATGGAGAAGACCAATCGGGGCATGTGTAGAGAGGGATGGATGCGACTAGAGCATGGAGCAGTGTAGTCCGCACAACACCAAAGATGCGATGGAACCCACACAGGGTGCGGCAGAGCGGAGGTGGCATCGCCAACAGGGGTGGGAAGCCGAGGTTGTGGAGTCCACTCATGGGGCGGCAGAGCGGGGGCGGCATCGCAAAGCCCTGAAAGCCATGGAGAGGGAGGAACAAAGAGAGAAGTAAACCAGGCCGAGCCATGTGCGTGTGCACATGGCACGTGGCAAACGGGGCAGAGGAAAGAGCAACCACCATGGTGGAAGATGCGGAGGCGGAGGAGGAGGAGGAGGAGGAGGAGGAGGAGGAGGAAGGAGCAGGAAGAGGAGGACGAG
>SZWC01004524.1:101675-118764 GCA_023375785.1 Penium margaritaceum | reverse complement strand
CCCCCCCCCCCCCCCCCCCCCCCTCCCTTCTCCTCTCCCCAGCAGCGATCACTGACACCAAGGAATAAATCCAGTTATACAGTATATACGTGTATGAAAATTATATGATTACCACCCACACAATGATACAGAACCCCATTTACTTCCCCAAACACTTTCCTCTCCTCCACTTCCCTCCCTCCCCTTTTCCCATGAGTAATGAATCACACCAAGGAACATATCCAACTCTAAAAATTCACATGTTTATGGAAATGATTCAATTATTACCAGAACAGTGATACAATACCCCATACACTTTCCCCATACACTTTCCCCTCATCCTCCCCTCCCATCCCCATTAGTGATCACTCACACCAAGGAACATATCCAACTGAACAATAGACATGTGTATGAATATGATACACTTACTACCAGGACAGTGATATACTACCCCATACACTTGCCCCATACACTTTCCCCTCCTCCCCTACTTTCCTCTTCCCATCAGTGAACACTGACACAAAAGAACATATTGAACTATAAGACATACATGTGTATGAGAACAATGCACTTAACTACCAAGACAGTGATACATTACCCCATACACTTTCTTCCTATACTATCCCCCCCCCTCCCTGTCAGTGATCACTCACACCAAGGAACATATCCATTAATACAATACACATTTGTATGAAAATGATACAATAACTACCAGGACAGTGACACACTACACCATACACTTTCTCCACATAATTTTCCCTCGCCCTCCCATATCCCCATCAGTGATGAATCACACCAAGGAACCTATCCAACCATAAAATACACATGTGTATAAAAATGATACACTTACTACCAGGATAGTGATACACTATCCCATACACTTGTCCCATACACTTTCCCCTCCACCCTCCCCCCTCTTCCCCTCCTCTCCCCATCAGTGGTCAATCTCACCAAGGAACACATCCAACTACACAACACACATGTGTATGAACATGATACACTTACTACCCGGACAGTGATACACTACCTCATACAATTCCCCCTGCCCCCACCTACCCCCACTGGGAAACCCCCAAAAAACAACCATGAGAGGACAAGTTGGCTAATATAGAGGTCCCCATATGTATTAAACGAAGTTGATTGACTATACCTCGTACAATTCAGTACAAGTCCATACGAATCTGTACGACTCCATACAATGCTGCAAAATTTCTCGCAAATCCTTACAAATCCATAGAACTCCGTACAACCCCATACAACCCCATACAATTCCATACAAATCTATACAACTCTGTAAAACTCTGTACAACTCCATACAATCTCGACCAACAATGTAAAACTCTATAAAGATCTATACGACTCATGACAACTCCAAAGTACTCTAAACTGCACACTAAAACTCCGCACTACCCCGTATAGTTCTATAAAACCCAGTACAACTCCTGAAAACTCAGTACAACTCCGTTCAACTTTGTATAACTCTATACAACTCCACAAAATACCGTACAAATATATACAACACCTTACATCACCGTACAAATCAATAGAGCTCCGTGCAACTCTGTGCACTTCCTTACAACCCCGTACAACTTTGTACATCTCCTTACAACTCGTTACAACATTGTAAAACTCTATAGAACTCCGTATAACTCCAAAAACAACTTTGTACAACTCTGTTCAGGTCTTTATGACTTTGTACAACTCTGTACAACTCCGCACGATTCTTTATACCTCTTTAGAGATCCTTTCATTTACTTAAAACTCCTTACCAGTCTTTACAACTTAGTAGAATACCGTAAAAGTCCATACAACTCCATACAAATCCATATACATACGTAAAACTCTGCAAAACTCCGCACAATCCTGTGCAGCTTTGTTCAACTCCATGTAAATGTGTAGAACTGTGAACAACTTTGTAAAAATCTGTACACCTCTGTAAAACTCCATGTATCTCCGTACAACTGTGTACAACTCCAGATAAGTCCGTACAACTCTGTACAACTCTGTATAAATCCGTACAATGCCATACATCTATATAACTCTATACAACTCTGTACAACTCTGTACAACTCCGTACAAATCTGTATAAAACTTTGCAACTCTACGCAACTCTCTACAGTTTCATGAAAATATGTACATATTCGTACAACCGTGAAAACTCTGTAGAAATCCACACAAACCTGAAAAACTCCGTTCAACTCCACACAACCCTGTAAAACCCTGTACACCTCTGTACAGCTCCGTCCAACTCCAAATAATTCCGGATAACTCAGTTCAACTCCGTAGAACTATGTACAGTTCCATACAAACTTGTACAAATCTTTACAAATCCCTTCCACTCCATACAACTCTGTTCAATTCCATAGGATTCTGCGTAGCTCCTGAAAATTCCACACAACTCCGTACAACCCCGTACAGCTCCATAAAACTCCATAAAATTGCGTACATCACTTTACAAATCCTCAAAACTGTGTAAAACTACTTACATCCCCACACAACCTGTACAATCCCGTTCAAATCTGTACAACTTTATACAACTCTTTACAACCCCACACTATTACGTACAGCTACGTAAAACTCCGTGCAACTTTGTACAACTCCATACATCTTAGTACAACTCCGTACAATTCCTTACAACTATGTATAAATCCATACAACTCTGTACAACTTCGTAAATCTTCATTCAATACCGTCCAACTCTGTACAACTCTTTACAAATATTCACTTTGGACAACTTCATATAAATCCATAAACTTTCTTACTTATTTGTACAACTCTGAACAACTCCGTACAACTCAGCAAAATCCCGTACCATTCTCTACAAATTCATATAACTCTGTACAGCATCAAACAACAATGAATGACTTTGTACAACTCTGTTCAACTCTATAAAAATGTGTACAACTTTGTACAAACCCGTGCAACTCCATACAACTCTGCACAGCTTGGTACATCTTTTTTTAACTCTGTACAACTATGTACAACCCCGTACATCTCCGTACAATGCCGTTTAATCCTGTATAAATCCGAACAACTCTGTGCAACTCTGTACAAGTCCATTCAGCTTCGTCCATTAAGCATGCGGCAGAATTCATTGTCTGGAGGAACGACCACCTGGCGCATGAATCGTCGCCGCCAATAGGGTGTGTCGAACCAGAATTTTGTCTTGTCGTATCCGCCATGTTGCTCGAAGCCTCACGCGAACAATTGCTCAAGATACGGATCTCGTTGCAGCTGTAGCATTGCTGCTTCGGCCATTAAGTCTGTTCGGCGGCTGAGTGCGTCCGCCGGGTTGGTTTTGCGTGGCCGGTACTCGATATCGCAGTCGAACCCAGATTCAAGGAACTCCATCCATCGGGTTTGACGTTGACTCAGGTTCGGCTGCGTCTTCAAATACTTCAGCGGGTGATGGTCGGTACGCACGACGCATCAACGGCATTGAAGATAGCACCGCCAATCTCTAAATGCTTGCACGACCACCAGCATCTCTTTCTTGTGCACGACGTAGTTGAGTTCCGGTCCCCGCAGCTTTCTTGACATATATGCAACCGGTTGCTCGTCGTTGCCGTGGTCCTGCAGGAGAACGGCGCTGATGGCTCGATCGGACGCGTCTGTAGCCATGACGTAGTCGATCGTTGGATCGGCTAATCGTAGGGCTGACACCGAGGTCAGAGAGTTCCGCAAAGCGGTGAACGCTTCTTGTTTTTTGCCTCCCCATCTCCACTTGTTTTCTTTTCGAATGAGATCGGAGAGAGGCGCTGACACTCGGGCGTAATCTCGTACGAAGCGCCGGTAGTAGTTGCAGAAGTCGAGGAAAACTTGAATGTCTCAAACATTGGTTGCTGTCGGCCAATCAGCGACTGCCGCAACATTTTTCGGATCCATGGTGACCCGTCCGCTGTTGATGACGTGACCCAAAAACTCGATCGAACGGCGACCGAAGTCACACTTTGAGATTTTTCCCAAAAACTTCTCTCTTTGTAAAAACTGCGAGGACTTTCCGGAGATGTCCATCGTGCTCCTGCGGGATGCGGCTCTACACCAAAATGTCGTCCAGATACACCACGAAAAAACCGTCGAGGTACGGGCGGAAAATGTTGTTCATTGCCACCATAAACGTTGCTGGCACATTTGTGAGTCCGAACAGCATGACCATGAACTCAAAGTGCCCATAGCGAGTTCAGAACACCGCCTTCTTGATGTTGGCGTCTGCCACGCGTATCTGGTGATAACCGCTGTGCGAGTCGATTTTGCTGAAAATTCGAGCCCCTCGAAGTTGGTCGAAAAGCTCGTCGGCTCGGGGGAGAGGGTAGCGGTTCTTGATGGTAGCATCGTTCAACGCCCGGTAATCCACACACATCCGCATTTTTTCAGTTTTCTTTTTCACAAACAGGACTGGTACGGCGTATGATGACGTGGATGGGCGGATGAACCCCTGACCGAGCATCTCGTTGAGTTGCTTTTTTACCTTGGTCAGCTTGTGATCACTCATCCGATAGGCCCCTTAAACTGTAGGTCTGCTTCCCGGTTTCATTTTGATGTGATGGTTGATGTCGCGTTGAGGAGGTAAGGTTTTTGGGACTTCGTCGGGGAAGACGTTCGCAAACTCTTGGACGAGTGGTGCAAACTCTTCGGGAACCATCCCGAACTTTGTTGATGTTGATGAGGCTGATGAGGCTGATGAGTCAGCTGCTGCCACTTCCGCTTCCTCCATTAGCTTGAGATGCATGAGCCACGCACGAGCTCCTCATCGTATGCAATGCTTGGCCACGTTGAGCGGTATCGGCTGCACAGGTTGTCGCTTTTCGGCTACCGTGGCTTCCTCTACTGCTTCTACCTTTGCTACTTCCACTGTCGTCTTCCGTCCCACGCACGAAAGGTGTCGCTTGGCGCTGTTAACTTCCACGTAGACGTCGCCACTATTCAGTCAACCTGCGGATGGTGCTGGTACAGGAAGTCACGTCCGAGAATGATTTTATGATCGCTCATCGGGCACGTCCTCCTGATCGTGAGATGAGCGAGGGAATTCCGAAAATCTGTTATCACATGTCGACCTAGTGAAAACAGCCTTTCTGAAGGCGTTGACGTGGCTAGAACAGCAAGCAGGTCTAGTGCAGCCAAGTAGAAGCTAGGAAATGAATGCTCCTTCTTCTTGTAGTGAGCAAGGACGTTGCAATGTGGCTCCTTCACCTGGAGATTTGCCCACTTTTCAACCTTCGCTTCAAGGGAAGATGGGGAGGGTTCTTCCACCAGTGCTACTGAAGCTCTTTGACCAAACAGGTCCGTTGCAGGGTCAGCCAACGCCGCCTCAATCAGTTCTGCTTCCTCTGTCGCCTCCTCAAGCTACTGCTGCTGGCGAGGACGCAGGCAACACTGGTCTGTTGCTTCTGCTGCTGTGGCATCAGCTGAAGAGGCAGCTGGCAGTGCGCTTGCTGTTGAAGCAAGTGCAGAGGCCGAAGCTGCTGCAGTAGAGGACGAAGCTGAAGCTGCTGCAGTTGAAGTCGAAGCTGCTGCTGCTGCTGAGGTTGAAGCTGCTTCTGATGAGGTTGAAGCTGCTGCTCCTGCTGCTGCTGTGCTTTCCGTTGCTTATGAAGCCTCCCGTTTGGCCTTGGCTCTTGCATGATAAGGCCGCAGCAACTCAATCACCTTCACCTGCAACTGTGCTGCACTGTCGATGCCCATGAGACGATGGTTCTTTTCAAAGTAGCACTGGCGGAACCTTGGGTCCGAAGCCGTTGCCAAGAGGTGCTTGTCCATGAGTAGCGCTGCATACTTCTCCAGCTTGGCATTCACCGCCTCGAGCCCAGGCTTGATGTCAGCCAGCAGCTTCTCCTTGAGGTTAAGCCAACCCGCGACACCCCCCCTCTTCGCCTTCTTCTCACAGTTGATCGAGTGCACCTGCCACCCGTGAATCTTCACAAGCATGGATTCAAAGGAAGGGATGAAAAGGAGGAGCGTTGGGTACTTCGAGCCACTGATGTCGTCCGTGAACGACTTGAAAGGCTTCAAGATGAGGGTGAGGAAAGCGATCACGGCCCACTCCTCATCGGTTGGGTTCAGCAAAGTACCTTCTCGGCCGTAGCCGATGAGCCACGACCTAAGCAACCCCCTGAGATGAATCACATGGCTGCACATGTCGAGAGTCGAATTCCACCTCGTCTCCGTGTCAAGGTGGAGCGATAAGTACTTCACACCCGCGTTGCCGGATGCGTTGATGAGGCTCTGCTCCCTCGGATTGCTGTGGGTAGCAAAGGTGGCAATGGCTCTCGCCTTGCCGATGACCTCGCTGACAACGGGGAGTGAGAGGAGATCGTTGACTGCGAGGTTCATGATGTGGCCTAGACACCTGATGTGCCCAGCTTTCACGAGGTTAGAGGAAGAGGGAATGATATGCCGGTCAATGAGTGCATCATTTTTGTTTTCATTTTCAACGGTGATGCAAAAAATTCAGCCCCACAAGCCCCAGCCATCCACTGCGCCGTTGACGGGAGACCCTGGCACTGCAGGGAAGGAGAGTGCCATGGACTTCCCTCTGAAGTCACTGACCCAGTGGGCAGTGGCACCGAGATACTTCATGTTGGCGTCAGATTTCCACCCGTCAGTTGTGCAACTGATAGCGGACTGAACCTCAGCCAGCAACTTGTGCAGCCTGCTCCTACATGCAACAACAACAGTCACAATGCCGCGGGCGATTGTCATGCGGCCAGGCGGTTTTGCTAGAGGGTTCCTGTGCTGAAACGCACGGTCAAGCCAAAAGGACTTCATGGATAGGAAAATGACATTTTTGTCTATGACATGCTTCCACGGACAACACAGCCAGTACTGCTTGTTGAAAATCACCCCAACCCCAACAACTGCACGCTCAATCACCATCTGTCCTGCACCTGGCAGTGCCTCAACAGCTTGGACAGTGGCGGTTACCACATTTGCCATTGCCTCCTGGAGTGTTGCAGTGGCTTCCAATTCCTTCAGCTGGATGAACAACTTCCTGTGCTTGATGCGGAGATGCTTGCGGATGCTGCTCGTGGTGCCCTTTGCACACGTGTAATCTTTGAAGCACGCCTGACAAACTGCACGGTCAGGATAATCGGCCATCTTCTTGAAAAACTGCCAGATCATGGTCTTGTACCGCTTGCACTTATCTCCCGCTGCATTGCCCTCGTCTTTTCAGTCATCTTTGTCGTCATCATCTGCAGCCGCTTCGTCCCCAGCCGAACCACTTGCAGCACCCGTCATGGTGCCGGCAGTGCTTGCTACCCCTTGGAACGACTGCATTGGTAGTCTGTGTGAACGGGTTGAAGTCACTCAGTCACTGTCCTTTGAAGCAATGTGGGCACAGGTCAGCGGGTTGAAGTAAAGCAGTAACAGTCTTCAGAAGCGTTGCTTGCAGTGTATGAAGATGGATAAATTGCGACCCCGTCCATCACCGACGGACGTACGATGACTCGCGCGTCCAATGATGATGGACGGCGTCCATCGCTGTCCCTCTTTTTCTTGTCACACAAAATACTCCGCAGTCAGCGGCTGATGTTCACATGCTTAATGCCATGCAGGTACTTCCGTGTGTAAACAAAGGAAGCAACGTCGAAGAGGAAGCTTCCTAAAATGATGTCACGAAGATGCCATACCATGTCTTGTAATCTACAAACTTGAAAATGTGGTTCAAATGTACAAACATGAGGTTGGATGTCTGGGTTAGGAATTCTTGAACTGGATCCCTAGGTGTTAAACTATCGGAAGCCCCCCCCCCCCCCCACAAAGATCCGCGAATATTTCACGGGTATAAAATCGTGGATTCGGATTTGCGAACCCAAAGAGAGACCTGGTTTTGCGAATCCTGATTTGCAGACCCAGGATTTGGTGTGCACCCTTACTGACTCGAGAAGGCTGAGCACATCAGGTGCCTTGGTCACGTCATGATTCTTGTTGTGAATGACCTATTGTTGATGCCACAATTGCTTCATTTGCCACAAGGAGCACTCGCGTGAGCAGTCTCTCATCGACTGTGCAACTACTGCTAGTTTTACATACCAGTCCTTGCATGTCGACACAGAGATCAGGTGGAATGTGACGCTGGACATGATGATGCATTTGCTACACTTGAAAATGTGCAGCCCAGCTGGTTGGATAGGTATGGGTGGGATGGGGAGGGCTTGAAACCAACAACAGATCAGTGGACGCATCTTGCTCTCCTCTCTGTCATCTTGCGGCATTTCAAGGCCTACACAAATTACGTCAATGGGAGCAAGTATCCTACCTTCGAAATCGTGATTCCTTTCCACAAGAGCATGTTTAATAGGATGTATGGCTTGCAGGTGAAATCTGTGACCATGGAGATGAAAAGCAAGCAGAGAGGTGGGGTGGGGCGTCTAGAAAAAATGGAGATCCTGCTAGTGGCAATCAAGCCTGGTCGTAAAGCTGCCATTGTCAAACTCGAGAAGTATGCAAAGATTTTGAGCGAGCGATACATCGTGGCAACCACAGCAGATCCCTGCTTTTGCCTCCTCTTTCACAAGAACACACACAAGGTGATGGGTGCACCCAATGCAGCTGCACTGCATGCAAAGGTGCTGGACCTTCTCTGGCTATACTGCGCTTTGTTGAAGGAGGCAAGAGCAGAAGAGGCAGCTTCATCATCAGCAGGAGCAGATACACATGGAGCAACAAACCATCAGGCTAGCAAGGAGTTAACAACAACAGTAGCATCCTCCTTAGCTACTCCGGGGGACGGGTGGTAGCTACGGCCATAGTCAGAGAAGCATTTCCTTTGTAATGTCTACATCCGGCAACATCCGCAGATCACAAGGATCTGTGGTTCCTGATCCGGATATGCGGTTCCGGTTGGGCTGCGTGGAACCGATCCTCCGTTCTAGTTCTAATCAGGGAAACGCGGATCTGACCTGGTGTGCACCCTTATTATCAGATGAAATTCACTATTTTGCCAAGTGTCTGATACTGATGCACTCTGACGATGCAATGGAATGCCAAACTAGTGATAAGATAGAAAATGCCTCACACTTGTGTTTGGGATTCAACATAGTGGTGACGAATCTGTGGTGATTTCACATAATCTGTAGAAGTGCGTAACATTACATACAACTTTGTACAGCTCCGTACGGGTTCATACAACTTTGCACAACTCCATACAACTCCAAAAAACTCCGTGCAACTCCGCAAAACTCTGTAGAACTGCATAAAACTCTGCAAAACTATGTTCAGTCCCATACAAAACCACACAACTCCTTAAAGCTCCATACATAATTGTACACCTTGTACAATTTTGTAAGGATTTTTATATCTCTGTAAACATTCCTACAAATCTGTACAACTCTGTATAGCTCGAAACAGCTCCATAAAATTCCTGAGAACTCCGTGCAACTCCGTACAAATCCTCAAAACTCCTTACAACTCCTTACAACCCTTAAAACTCCATACAATTTTGTACACTTCCAAACAACCCCGTACAACTCTATACAACTCTGTACACATCTGCACAGCTCTGTGCAATCACGTACAACTCCGTTCAACTCTGTGAAACTATGAAGAACTTCGTACATCTTTGTACGACCCCGTATATTTCCGTAAAACTTCGTACTACTCCGTACAACTCTGGAAAATTCCGCACAACTCTGTACAAACCTGTACAACTTCGTACATATTTGTACAACTCTGAAAAACTCCGTACAACTCTGTGTAACAACATACAACTACATATGACTCTTTGCAAATCTCTACAACCATACAATTGCGTGCAACCATGTAGAACTCCGTAAAATTCACTGAAAATCAATGTAAATCTGTAGAAATCCATACAATTTTCGACATGTGCGTAGGAATATTTACAATCTGTAAAGAAAATTACAACTCCGTACAACTTTGTACAACCCCGTATTATCCCATACAACTCAGTACAGCCCCGTACAGCTCCTTACAACTCAATACAACTTTGTACAACTCCGTAAAGATTTGTAGAATTCTGCACAACTATGTACAATTTCGTACAACTCGGTACAACCCAGTATAGCTCTGTACAGCTTTGTACAGCTGTGAATAACTTCGAACAACTCTGTACAACTTTGTCAAATTTTGTACAACTCTTGTCAAAAGAAGTGATGAAGCAAGAAGAGTAACTAAAGCAAGCAAGGTTAAGCAACCAGAAGTGCGAGAGCACTGGTTAATGACAAGAGTGAAGAGCTATGTGGGAGAGAGAGCATGAGAGAGGGGGGTAGAGAGGGAGATACATTGATCTGATTTCCAAAGGTCTAAATCTTGTACATCATATTCCTTCGTAATTTCCATACAGACGTCTTGATGACTTATCCTACTTTCAATGGGTTATTGCCCTTCGTCAGAAGAGTGAATCTAGTTCTTTTGAATCCACTTCCTCAGGCTAAGGGTGCAAGTTCATGTACGTTTTGTGCCTTTCTGTCTACTCATGGTAGTGAAATCACAACTTCCAAATTTCTTCAACCCCAAGGGTTTTTAGGCGCATACAACTCCATACACACCTAAAAATTGGTCTTTGAACAATGGAATCAGACCTTTGCTACTGGATTGTACTCATTTGTCTCTAAATTCCCTCTTTTCGCCTTTCATTCCAAGTTTATATGACATGGTTGTGGACCTGTGTGCCTCGTGGTCCGCTCTTGCACTATAGTATCATATTTGACCGCTAGACACATCAAATCATTGATCTTTGCCTCGCACGTGTATAGAGAAACATTGCTTCCATCCCACTCTTTGACGCTAAGTGCAACAACAAGATTTCCCCCCATCAGTTGCAATGCCCATTATATTTTTCTTATTATTTAATAGAGCCTGATGGTTTTGGGATGCCGACCACCGTTGTATCATTGACTCACGTGGAGCCCTCTTTTTGGAGAACATATTTTACCTCGAAATTGAAATTCTTGCCTCAATCTCTTCTCTTTCCTTGTTGCTTTCTTATGGAAGGTTCGATGCTTGTTTGGGCATCTCATTGGGCTGCTCCCGTTCTGTGTGAGACACCCCTCTATGAGCCGTCAACCCTGATTTCATCCACACCAGACATATAATTTGTCTCCATTTTTATTTCACTTCCACAATCGACTCCTGATCATTTATACCATAGCAGCCTCGTACATTCGCTTGCTCAGTTGTTCGACATGTATCAATACCAACGAAGGTGACACACATGGATGCCCTTGGCCTGACCGTCCAGGTTGTTTACCCCAACTCAGGGCTTGGGTACTCCCTTCTAGCCAATGAAAGATGTGCTTATCACTGGAAATATTGCGGCGTGTTTTGCTTCCAGGGCCTTGTCCCTATAGCCACCCTAGCCACCTACCATTTAGTCGGCTTTTGAGGGTGTTAAAGCATCCCTTTCAAAAGTATCTATGGAGGAAGAACTTGCTGATTGTAATAAGCGTGGAGACTACAAGATGTTCTACCTACCAATTGATGAAGAAGTAGTTCCTACTAACGAACGAATGTAAGCTGTAGCCAGATGGCTCAATAGATATGAAAAAGCTCTTCTTATGACCAAAGGATTCTCCCTAGTTCTTGGAGTGGAATTTGATAAGACCTTTGCGCCTGTCGGTCAGCATACCATTTCTTGGGTTATTTTTAGCGTAGTCGCCCAACATGTTGTGTTGCTTGAGCAAATGCATGGGAACAATGTCTTCCTACATAGACAGCTTGACGAGGATAAGTACATGATGCCAAACCCCGAAACCCTGATGAATTAAAGGATATTTGGCGTCTGCATAAGCTCCTGCATGGCTTCAAGTAATATCCTCGATGGTGGAACTTGCTGATTACAACCACCCTCTGAAAGGTGGGTATGACCAAAACATGGTAGACCTGACACTGGATCTCACCTTAGAGCCGGCTCCTTTTGTTGCCATCGTCATTTACATTGATGATTTGCTCATCGCCTCACTTCACCTCATCTATGTTGATGAACTTCTGAATCACCCCATCCGTCAAGACCCTCCTCCTCTTCGCCTATAGAATGAAGGATCTTGGTCCTGCTCACTTCTTCATGTCAACTAAGTTAAGTACGCGGTCACTGTTGGGGAATGATTTTCATTACTTTTTTCATCATCCCCACAGCCTCCACTACCGTGACCCCATGTGGTAAGAGGCTTCCCATGTTTATGAAGTGTCCAAATTGGTGGAGGTGGTCGACGTGTGCAAGTACCTCTGAGACATCAAGTCCCCAACCACTACTGCACGGGCTGATGTGGCCTTCTCTCTCAGGTTCTTTTGTGAATTTTGTATTACTTTGAGCAAATGCGCATCCAAGTTTGTGAGTCGGTTACTTGGTCCATTTCCATTTTGATCATGGATCAAGTATCATAACCTAAATTTGCGTGAAATTTTTTGAACATCCATAGATCTCCTTTGTTTTAAACTGCTTCCCGACGAAGGTCATGTCATAGGCAATCATGGAAAACTATCGAGCCTACTTGTGTCAGCTCTTGAAGTGTGGCTATTAGGTCAATTGTAAAGGGAGAAAAGAAAAAATCTAGTTTTGGCAAACTTTCACAACATTCTCCTTACCCTTCTAGGCTCCCTTTACCCGCCCGTGACCAATGCCTTGTTTCGCAGGTCGAAAGCTAGCATGTACAAGTCGGAAAATCAAGTGTTCTAAGCGTCATCATACTGACCAAGCATGGTCAATGCTAACGTGCTCTTGAACATGTGGCTGGACAATCACATCAAGAAAAGCAGAAAATGGATTGAAAAGTGATTCAAAGCCATTTTCGGTCTCCAGACGACTCTTAGCATCTAAAATTCTGTAATTTGCATGGCATGGGTGAGGCGTTTCCAGATTGCATTCAGTGAGGTGAATTTGAAGCTTTCTTTGTGTACGTTAATTGTTGTGAACGGGCTCTTCTGCGCGACGCCATAGATGACTAAAAAATGAGCCGTTTAATGTTGACTCCTTGGTATTGTCACCGAATAACTATTGTACTTCTACATCAGCTAAGGAAAATTTACACTTTCAAAAACTTTCCCGGGACGAATCTCCTGCTTTGTTCAGAAGAAACTTGTCAACCGCAGATTTTTAAGGGCCTCAAACCTTAGTAAGACCCGAAACCCTTGAGGGGGTTGTCAAACAACTGTTTTCCTTCATGTTTTCCAAGTCACCAAGTGAAAAGACCGGCGCTCAACAAGGGATTGGAAATTTGGAATGTTTACCTGGTGAACTGCGAAGCGTCTCGGGATACGCATCGGGGCCGAGTATTTGGTCCCAAGGATAATCCGAGCCGCATAGCGAGCTGCTAGCGAGGCGCCACCACAGTCAATCGGCCGTGGTTCGAACGTCGCCAAAACATGGACCGTCATGGTCCGATGGAATTCATCCACAAGGAAAACAACATCGAATCCCGAATGGGCACGCTATTCAACTTCACACTTCGACTTTGGAAGTCGACATTCGACTGCAAAATGCTAAACTCGGTGCAGGGGATCGAAGTATAAATAATTGTCCCGACTGAGCAGACGACTGCCACCATCCAAACGGTCATCACCGAGGGACAAAAACAGGAAAAAAGCCGGCACCAAATAACAGCACCTGACGGCAGTACCTGACGGCATTATCTAATAGCAAGGAAAATTGCCAGGTTGAAAAACTGGTCCCTTAAAAATCGATGGTTCAACAGGGCCCCGAACCGGAATAGTTTTTAACTATCCTTGAGGGAGGGAAAGACCGAGCTGCGAAGTCACAAAGTCGTGCGAGCCTGTCCCGAAAAATTGCGACTGCGCCTTTTCAGTGGCGATGGTCGCGAATCGATTTACCGCTTTTCCCTATATAGATGAAGAAATCTATGCCTACGTGGCACTCGCATCGTTGAATTTTATCGATAAGATAGTTTTGTAACTAGGTTTTCGGAGGTTTGGCAACTATCTTTTTAACTATCACCCGTCTGTCGACACCGACTCAATTCGAGCTCATGAACGGCAGAGTTGAGGGCATCTCCTTCAGCTTCGAGTGCCTGAATTTTGTGTGCTTGACTCTCGAAGGGCAAACTGCGCTTCGGCCAACCGAGCCCCGCGGTCCCGCGGCCGAGTCGCACTCGGAGGCCTACAACACTGGTCCACGTCATTGTTTTACACGTCATTGATTGGAACTATGGCTAGTAAACGGCAAATGCTGGAAATGGCGGAAAATAGGGCTTCTCTGAAATGGCTGGCCAATCATCGATGAGCTCTACCGCGCAAATCAAGCTCATCGATGATTGGTTCTAACTATCCCGTATTCGCGCGAAAAACCGATCGATAGATTTAAACGATTCCGGTTCGGGGCCCAGACCGCTGCTGGAGGTGATGGTTCTAATGCGCATAAACGAGGTCAGAGTGCGTGGAGATTGTCAACTTGGCATGAGGAAAACAGCAATAATTTCATTCAACACAAAGGAACACCCTGAGAAACCCGAAGTGAACTCGACGGCAACGATTTTGAAGTAGGGATTTGGCGGGCCTTTTAGCTGCTGGATTCTGTAATTAAATATCGAAGTCCAACTAGCTGTCCGCGGTGATGGCGGTAACCCTCGATGACGAGGTCGCGGTAGTTGTAGCATATCTTCTTTCATTCCGCCAGCGTAATGACGAATCCTGTAGGGAGATAAGCATTGAGACCTTGCAAGCTTCAAGAGCCCTCCAAAAGAATGATATAAATTTGTCCACCAGCCGTTTAACAAGCGCATCCAACAGCTCCCAAGCACCTGGTGAGCTCGACCGTCCGCCATCTGTTTCCTTCCTATTCCGAACTAGCGTTTCTGTAGGGAGGAAGAGGCCACCGTTACCTGTTGGCGGCGGAGCTGTTGCTGTTTTGGGCTTCGCCTTCTCTCCTCTGTTTCTGCCTTTTTCTGGGGTGGTGTGCAAAAGGTAAAAGGTGAGGTTGGGGTTGTTTCCTTTGTAAGGAGAACAAAAAAGAATCCTCTCACTCGGGCTCCGGTGCTTTGCGTCGCTCTCACTTCACCGTTGCTTCCAACAAGCTGTTCACAGTCGGCAGCTGCAGTGGGCGGCTTCGGACATCCTTCACATGTTCTTAACTCGGAGGCCACACATCTGCCACCTGCACCTGCGCGTCAGGCCGGAAATAAACTCAGACACTGGCTGACGCGTTAAGTGAACCATCTCGGACGACTCCGTCGCCGGCTTTCTTCGGGGTGGCCTGTCAAAGGTGAGGTTGAGGTTGAAGTTACTTCGTCCGAGGCGAAGAACAAAACACAACACGGCAAAACCTGATCCTCTGTCTTGGGCTCCGCTGCTTTCCGTCGCGCTCTCAGCTCGCCGTTGCTTTGAACACCACTGGTCACAGTCGCCAGGTATTGAGGGCGGCTCAAGTCATCCTCCCCACGGCCTCAACTCGGCGGCCACACATCTGCGACCTGCACCTGAGCGTCAGACATGCCATCAGTCGTGCGGGTCTGAAGTCCACAGCCGCAGATGAACCAATCACCAGATCTGTTGTTGGCAACACGGGGTCTGTCACTGTTGCACTCTCATTCACCTAAGTGGGGTGTGAAGTGAAACTTCTCATTTATCCCCTTCGATTCAGCACGGTCTGTCTCTGCTCCCTTTCATCCCGTTGCAACATCAGAGGACGGTGGTCGAATGACACGTGCTGAAGAAGACTCAAGTAAATGTTTATCCCGCCGTTTGACCTCTCAGGTTTGCCGTTTCAGCCACTCCTTGGATTCCCATCCCCTCTCAGCCGTGTCATCATGACCACATCATCCTCAGTGACGTCCTTCGCTGTGTTCAAGGACTCCACAATGATTTTTTCCTTCCTCCCCGGGCCCCAGTCTTTGCTTTCACGCCGTTGCCGTCTCCCTTCTCCTCCTCCTCCTCCAAGCCTCGGCAAACGAGACTTTGAGAGTCTAGTCTGCGAGACCACTGGTGTTTCGGCAGCGAGATTGCCGAGACCGCCTCTCACGCTCTCGTGAGAGCCATCGAGAGGGGTCTCGCGTCGTAACTCTCGCTCTTGAATGTGACGTAATGTAATTGCAGGCTTGGCCGAATACCTCATTATTCACCTTTTCGCTTACCTAAATTTAAGCCAATGTGCTGTCATGGCCTACTGCGCTGTTGGAATCTCTGAATAGTTCGTTCCGTACATCTTAATTTCAGTTTTCCCATGGATGCAATCATTGCACTTTCACGTTCACTCTGTCACAACACACAATTACGCATGCAACGTGGAGAAAACCTGCAAACTACTGCAAACTATTCTCAAACTGGGAATGACAACGTTTCACAAGTAGTACATTGGAGAAGTCACACTTCCACGCCTAAACCAAGCCCCATCCAATTCTTCATCAGTTGAATCCGCCGCATGGTGCCCTCAGACATGTTCTGGCGGAAGTCTGAGCATGAATGGCGAGCTAGCGAAAATGCGCGCTCGCATGCTGATGACGTCGCGGGCACGCTAAGCACATCCATAGCGGCAGCGAACAGTATGGGGAATGTTTTGCGGTTTGCAAACCAGAAGGCCAGCGGGTTGTCGCCCGCATCTTGGCGCCCCACCCGGACGTACTGATCCATCTCGCGCTGCAAGGGACGGACATCAGACAAGGGCCGAGCAAAGACGCCCCCATGACGAGGGCGCTTCTGACCCGACACAATTGATGGAGGACTGCGGACAATCCTCATCTCATTCCCGGACGCAGCAGCGCGCCTCGCGGACAGCGAGCCTGATGAGCTGCCGCCCGGTGTAGCCACTGCCGTCCGATTTTCGGACATCAGGTGTAACAAGGGGATGGTGCGGCCGCCACTCCCTGCGTTGTTGCATGTTCGCCCGCCTTCATCACCCACGCCATCAGCCTCTGCTGCCGCGCGTGCTGCAGCTGCAGCCTTCCTTGCACGGATGCGAGACGATATGCGACATGGTTGAGGGGTGAGGCTTTCCGCGGGAGTAGTTGGCAGATTGGCAATGGCGGGCGCAGTTGGGGTAGCGGCGCTGTCCGCGGCTGCATGCATATGCGCAGTTGGGGTACAAGCGCTGTCCTCGGGTGATGCTGGGCGCACGGTGGATGGGGAGGAAAGGTCCGTGGGTGAGGAGATGCGCGCAGAGGGAGATGCAGCGCTGGCGGCAGCGACATGGGTGCGGGGGGGGGGG
>SZWC01004524.1:49038-59342 GCA_023375785.1 Penium margaritaceum | reverse complement strand
GGGAAAAAAAAAAAACCCCCCCCCCCCCCCCAGTGCCTTGAAATGTAGGAGGTGAAGGTCGTTTTGTATGTTGAGTGCGTATCTACGCATGAAACATTCGAGAGAATGAGAAAGTTAATCCTATTGGTTTCTACATTTTATGTTTAGATCTTATCACCAGAGATGTTGAAATGTACAAACTGTCTAATTTTTATTTCGATACGCTTCACTTGAGGTGAAGAACACGTTTGTGGGGACACGCATGGGCAAAAACACCACGGTACAGTTTCAGGGACCGTTGCTTCCCGTGTGCAGTATATTGTGGAGCACGGTTTTCAGTACGCAGCACGATAGTTAAACATTACCGTACATACCATGGGTCCGTTACTAGTTTTGGTACTAACGTCCCGGAGAAGGAGGATACCGCGGCACTGAGTACCGCGGCACTGAGTACCGCGACACTGAGTACCGCGGCACTGTGTACCGCAACACTGAGTACCGCGGCACTGAGTACCGCGGCACTGAGTACCGCGGCACTGTGTACCGCGACACTGAGTACCGTGGCACTGTGTACGCGACACTGAGTACTGCGACACTGAGTACCGCGGTACACTTTTATCACGGTTTACCAGCCCTGCGATTACCTGTGAACCGGGTGGAAGACTGGCAGGAGGAGGAAGAGGTCAGGGTTGGTGTTGATGCGTGCCTCTACACTCCGGCACAGGGCGGGAGTTCTGTTGGGGGCCCGTTTTAAAAGGGCCGTTTTAAAACGCCCGAATCCCATATTAAATGACAGAGGGGGGGAGGGGGGGGGGTGTTGGCCCGCCCAACTCCGGTTCGGGAACCAAACCTGCCCCTAGCCAACTCCACCTAGCTTGTACACAGGTTGGGTGGGGCACTAGTCGCCACTGCTGCTGCTTGGCCGCCGCCACCTCCATCGCTGCTGCTGCTGCTGCTGCCGCCGCCGCCGCCATAGCTGCTGCTGCTGCCGCTGCCGCCGCCATTGCTGCTACTGCTGCCGCCGCCGCTGCCATTGCTGCTGCTGCTGCTGCTGCTGCTGCCGCCGCGGTCATCGCTGCTGCTGGTGGTGGTCATTGTCTCCTACTCGACTCTCAACTTTACTCTCGCTGGTGGTCATTGATGATTCTCTGACTTGATCGTCGCAAGGTGCTGGAGTGCGCAAAGCTGAAAAGACTGAAGTGGCAGAGCAGACTCCCGCAAACGATGCGAGGAGGTTTTGCTTGTCGAGTGACGGAGGGAATTCGTTGCATCCATTGGAGTTTTTTCTTTCTTTCTTTTTTTTCACCACTGCGATGGTTGCCCTCGTGCCGACAGCGACAACCCAACCTCGCAATTCACGACTGCCAGTCTCGCAGCAAAGACGTGATCGCGTCACCCCCTTTTTTTTTTCTCCTCTGGGTGACGACACAGGACTCCAGTGTGGATCCAGTGTCCCCCGCCCTCTCCCCCCCCCCCCCCCCCCCCCCCAAACTAGGGTTATAAAATACGGGATTTTTACCCCCATTGGGGCCGAATTGTATGGGATGTATAGTACGGCCCGTCTAATTCGGTCCCGTATGTTATCAACCTAGGTAGGGAGTGGAGGTGGGGGTGGAGGGGGAGGTGGAGAAGGCGTGGGTGGGGTACGGTCTAGCTGCGAAGGAGGCGGAGCCACCCCCACTTTCTTCCCCATCACCTGACCAGGGGAAAGAGGGTTGTTAGCAGGTAAGGAAGATAGGATTTTATGATGGGGAGCATATGGGAAATTTGTGGGATTTATCCCAAAAGTGGCAACACATTCTATCATTTGGCAGGACCATGAAAGCCTAGCCCAATGTCAGCCTCATACATTGCCGCAAGTCATTTGTGAATCTGCGAAGAAGCCACCGATGGCGTGAAGTTTGCATCGAAATATCCTTGTTAAAGCAAGTGAATGAATACAGAGTGAAAGATATTCCAGAGGGGGGGGGGTGCGGGGGTGTGAAGTGGTGGCAGTGTACCAAAAATCAGTAAGAACCAGGGCGAGTTATGAAAGCATGCAGCAGCACAGCACCTGATGCCATGGGAGGGGTGCTGGCAGGAACAGTAGTAGCTTTAGCTAAAACAGAAGCAGCATCTGTGTTGGAGTAAGAGGGCAGCACATCAGCTCAAGGTGATACTGCTGCAGAAGAGCTGCTAGCTGTTGGTCTTTCCTAGAGGGTCTTCAGTCTGGCCAGTAACTGCACTAGAGGATGCACCACGAGCAGAGAACGCCACCGCGGCACAGGAGCGAGCACCACTGTAGGTCAATATCAGACTTGTGCAGCCTTGCTGTCCAGCAGCAGGCTCATTATCAACGCCTAGGCTGATGTGCAAATGTAAGGGTGCACACCACATCCTGGGCTCACGGATCAGATTCGCAAATCCGGGTCTGAGATCCGGATTCGCGAATCCGAATCTGCAAAATCAGATTCGTTCAGGATTTACAAATCCTGGGTCTGAGTCCATTGGGACTAGGGGAGGGGAGGGGGGGGGGGGGGGGGGGTATAGTTGGGTAAAATGAAATATCGAGGAGTCTGGGCCGACTCCTTGCAAAGCATTCCCATGGGCTTGGCACACGATCTTTCAGCCAGTGGCTGGCAGTGGCTCGCTGCGAATGGTGTGGCTGGCTTCCACGGCAATGGCGTCGAGCCTCTTGAGGCTCAAAGCAAATCCTGGTGCCGAGCCTTGGGAGGCTCGCCAAACTCAGAGTTCCATAGCTGTCTGAGGTTGGGCACCTAGCCTCATCAGGCTCGTCACCAAGCGTAGGCCTCTGCGTTAGTTTGAATGCACGAATCAGTGCATTTGAACTGTCGCGAGGCCTCCATCCCTGCCTTGCGAGCGGCGGCCTCTCGTTTTCCTTCAACGACAGGGGTCGATCTGGCTCTCTCTTTTTTTTTTTTTCACGTGTTATGTTGAGCTCAAGGAACCGTGAGAGGATTCGCAAATCCATGAGGATGCGCAAACCCAGACCCGGATTCGCAACTCCGAGTCCAGAAGTGGATTCAGACCTGCAGATACAGGTCCATCTGCAGATCTGCGAATCCGGCCCGGTGTGCACCCTTATGCAGATGGCACACTCTTGCAACAGAAGCTGCACTGAAGTTGTCCACCAGGCAGAGTCTGACATTGCCTTCTATTATGAGCTTGAGGGAGAGCCATCCAATGTGTTTTGATGGAAACGGAAGTCTTGCCCATAGGCTGAGAAGGAGATGATGTTCTCCTTCTTTGACAGGACTGACATACGGTGTTTGCTCTGCTGAATGCCTTCTTGTGCCTCCCTTTGAGTGGAGGGCAGAAATGGTAAGCAGGTTCAGTTCTCATGGTCTCTGTGCCCTTTTCCATGTCCAAATACTTGGGCATGTTTGAAGGCCAGCTTGGCAATCATACGGGTCCACTGAACCCCAGTGGCAAATGGACATCCATGTGGACGCACTGTGGCAGAGGGGATGCGGCAGTTGTACAGCTCCTTTGGCCAACTGACCATAACAGCGAGGATTGCTAGCAGGGTATGGAAGACTTGCAGAAGCATCACCGCTCCGCGCCCTTATGCCCGGGTTTGGTGCTGTCCTCCTGGCAGTGAGGGAGCTCGACTTTCTCTGCCCCCTCTGGAGGAGGGTGGAGAAGCAGCTGCCAGTGCCTGTCTTCAGAGCGCTGCCCTCCACAGAGGCATCGTAGCAAATCACTGCAGCACGACTCTGCCAGCAGGTGCATATATGAACAATCATCTAACCCTTGAAATTGTGTACCAAAAATTGTATTGGGAAGTGAACAGAAAAGTGAACATCAATCATCCACCAGAACACCCAAACTTGGCCCCGGCTGACTTCGGCCTCCACGCCCAGCTTTGGTTGGGTCTGCCACTGGGATACCTCTCCATTCATGGCGGTCATGGGCTCCTGCCGGCGGATGTCACACGCCGTGCAGGGTCTGGGCCGATTATTTGCATCCATCATGCCATCCGAGACAAGTTGGCGGAGATTTACCTTGAGCATTCCCTCCGGGCGATGGTGGAGCCAGAGGGGTTGTTGCCGGGGTGGGCTCCGACCGGATTTCCTTGTGTTTGACTTGGCCGGGGGCATGGTGTGGGTGGTGGACGTCACCACGGTGGACGCCCAGTCGGACAAGGCAAAGGAGAAGGGGCAGAATCTCCCAGCGGCAAAGGCGGCAAAGGAGAAGCATTACAGGGCCGTCCTTGCGCAGCAGCCAGGGTACCGGCTGCACAGCAGCCGGGGTACCGGCTGGCACTTTGTCCATCGGTTGGCAGCGTTGTGCCTGGAGAGGGGTCAGGGCAGGCGCAGTGAGGCTGACCAGCCGGCATGGTCAGCGCGGGCAGTGTCCTTGTTTGTGCATTGGCTCTCCGTTGCTGGGATTCGGCACCAGTGTCGTGTGCTCTGCGACTTTGGTTTGTGGCGTGGTGGTCTGGACCCAACGTTGGGTAGTGTCATGTCTGTTGAGCTGCCGCAGCCGCGGTCCCTTGGCCCTCTTACGCTGTCGGACCTTTGCTACACTGTGCCATTGGACGGCGAGGAGAGTCTCCTCAGTCCTTGACGCTTGTTTCTCTATTTTTTCTCTCCACCTCATTGTGCCGTGGGTGGCGGCGTTTGCATGCTTTCATACCCCGATGTTGTGCCGGTCAGGGGCGGCGTTTGCATGTTCCTTCTCATCAATCAAGTTTTATTAAAAAAAATTCTACTTCATTAGAGGACCTTTAGTCTTTCCATGCTTAAAAAAGAATGTACCTGTGGGCTCTAGTCATATGCATTCATGTTTATTATTATTGAGAAATCCATGGATGCAGGAATACACTTTTTGACACACTTATTGTGGAGTGTATGAATTTGGTTCAATTAACTATACCTCAGCAGATGCGTATGGTGTGGTTCGTGAGTTGTAGGGACAGGTGGATCAAGAAGGCTAGAGTGGTGGCCCTGTGTCACAGGGCGTGCAACAGAGAGGAGGCATGCAGGCAGAGCACTGGATGCTGCCACTGAGCACAGAGGAGGTGCTGGGTGATAGCGACAAGGGGGAGCTCTCTGTGGCTTCGGCCAACGCCGTCAGGAGAGGACGAAAGGACCTTTCTCCTAGCGGCAGTCTTTCGCCTCCATTCCCAGCTGTGGTTCGGCCTTCCCCTAGCTAAGGGTGCACACCGGTACGGAACCGCGGCTCTCATATTGGAACCGGAACCGCGGTTCCGGTTCCGGCTCGGAACCGGAACCGCGGTTCCGGTTCTGGCTCGAAACCGGAACCGCTGTTCTGGTTCCCGAACCACGGTTCTCCTTGGAACCACGGTTCTTCACGGTTCTACAGTAGTCGAGGTGTGGCATGCAACTTTTGTATAGCAAAGTCCTAAGGACAGTCCATCAGTCTCACGTCTGCAATACATTCGTGATACCTCTTTATTTCCTTCCCTATTAATGCATACTTGGTTTGGGATTGCCTTTTGCATTAGCCTTGTTGTCATTGTTCAGTGCAATCACTACAACAAAATTTTAGAATGTCAAGAGAATCAAGAACAAGGTATGTAAAATCAATTGACTGTTGGAACACATCTCTACTCTCCCTCGCCATCGTCATCATCGTCCTCGCCATCCCCACCCCTGAAACCCACTCCCACCTCCATCACATCTTCATCCTCACCAGTGCCAAACAACTTCAGGCCCTCTAACTTAGCTGCTTCACCAACCAACTCTGTTGTGGTCATCCGACGTAGTGAAATCACTCGATCTTCCTCCTCCTGCAATAGACCACATTGCCATAGCAATCAATTGGAAACTCCAGCAGGCTGCGCTCATTGATCCACAATTTCATGGTGAGGAGATTCTCTACCGTCATATGGTCAAGCGATTGGCGGAAGTCAGTGATGACGTGCCGGCCGAGGGAGAAGAGTCGCTCGGACAGTGTGGATGTGGCTGGGATCGCAAAATGGTCCATGGCAGCACGGAAGAAGGTGGGAAGGGCGTTCTGCTTCTTGCGGTAATGACGCAGCACGTTGCACGCCGGGTCGTTGGGTGGCAGTTTGGCCCACCTGTCTACCTCGCCCTCAAGTGTGGTTCGAGCTGGTTCTTCAATCCGGGGGCTGGGTCTTGTGGCGCAGAGAGATCCTGCGATGGATCTGCCAGCGCAGCCTGAAACAACTCTTCATCCTCTTTTTGTTGCTTCAGCATGCGCGGATGGAGTTGGCGAACCTCTGCTACTGCCGGCGCTACTGCAGAAGTTGCTACAATCTGGCTGTCATCACCTGTACCTGCTGCTGCTGCTGTTGCTGCTGCTGCTTCCTCTGCTACCGTTGCTGCTGCTTCAGCTGCTGCACGTGCCTTCTCCACCCTGGTGTAGTATGGGTGGAGGAGCTCGATCACCTTCACTTGGAGTTCAACTGTAGACTTGATGCCCATGAGCTGGTGCGTCTTGTCGGAGTAGCGCAGCCAGAATCGTGGGTCAGCTGCTGTTGCAAGCACGTGACGGTCCGTTAGCAGGGCTCCGTACTTCTCAAGTTTTGCCTGGACAGCTTCAAGTCCAGGCTTGATGTCCGCAAGAAGCTGATCTTTCATGGTAATTCTTCCAGCTGCGTCGCGCCGCTTCCCTTTCTTTTCTGCATTGATTGACCGCACCTGCCACCCATGGATCTTTGTGAGCATGGACTCAAAGAAGGAGATCACCAGAATGAGGGTGAGATACTTGCTGCCACTAATGTCGTCTGTGTATGACTTGAACGGCTTCAAGATGAGGGTCAGTAGTGCGATGGTGGACCACTCCTCATCAGTCGGAGTCAGCAGCGTGCCCTCTCGTCCATACCCTGCCAGCCATGTCACAAACACCTTGCGCAAAAATAGCACGCGGCTGCACATATCAAGGCTTGAATTCCACCTTATCTCGGTGTCAAGATGAAGAGAGGTACTTTACACCGGCGGCAGAGGCTGTAGAGATGAGAGAGTGCTCCCTTGGTGTGCTGCGTGTGGCAAATGTAGCAATAGCCCTTGCTTTGTTGATGACGTCGGTGACAGCGGGGAGGGACAGTAAATCATTGACAGCCAGGTTCATGACATGCCCCAAACACTTGATGTGACCTGCCTTCACACAACCATTGCCCAATGGTATCATATGACAGTCAATCATGACGTCATTTGTGCTCTTATTTTCCACTGTGATGTAAAACACACGTGACCACAACCCCGAACCTTTCAGAGCGTCAGAAAAGACATCAAACATATTCTGTGCAGTCGGGGACTTTGGAATGGCAGGGAAAGAGAGCGCCATGGACATGACCTTGAATTCTTTCACCCAATGTGCGGTAATCTTTCATGTTTCATGTTTGCATCTGATTTCCAGCCATCAGTGGTGAAACTGATGGAGGAGGTGACCTCAGCCAGCAGCTTGTGCAACCTAGCCCAAAAAGTATCCGCCCCTGACACAATGCCGCGTGCAATGGTCATGCGTCCAGGCAGATGAGCGGTGGGATTGCAATGCAAAAATGCTTTCCCCAACCAGAATGATTCCATTGACAAGGACAGGTTTTTATCTATGACGTGCTTGCACAGACACGTGAGTCAGTACCTTTTGTTGAAGGTTGCCCCCACTCCTGCAACAGCACGCTCTATGACAGTGACACCTGCTCCTGGATCTGCCCTTACAGCTTCCACGGCGGCGGTGACAGCATTTGCAGTGGCGTGCTGCAGTTCGGCAGTGACCTCTAGATCCTTCAACTCCTCAAACAACTTTGAGTGGGAAATACAAAGATCGTTTCTCATTCCACTGGTGGAGCTCTTCTTGTACGCAAAATCTCTCCCGCACGTATTGCAGTCTGCCCTGTCCGGATCATCTTCCTGTTTTTTTAAGTAGCGCCAGATGTCAGCCTTCTCCTTGCGCTTTTCTGACTCATCCTTGTCGGAGTCTTCTGCAGCCTTTCTGTTGTCGCTTAAGCTCATGCGATCTACCATGTGGTGCTCGTTGGCACAACCCCTGCCAGAACTGCTATTAGCATTGCAGCAAGCACAACTGTTGCTGCTTGCTGGTGCCTTGTTTTTTTTCTTTTTTTTGGGTAAACAATAGTTGCAAATGAGATTTCTACAGGAGTCAAATAATGAACTTGCATATTAGAAATAGTGATCCCATTTCCAGCCAGCATGTCGCTGTCTCCGCCTTAGCACCCTTGTCGTGCCCTCTAACCATTGAACCAGGAGCTCACCAAGGTGCGACACAACAATCGATGTGCGGATGTCGGTAGAGGAGAAGCCGTTGAAGCTCGAGCTTTACAATTTGCTGGCTGCCCCTGTAGCTGCTGCCGTTGCGCAACATCCTGGCTGCCGCTGCCACTGGCTGCCTTTGCAGGTGCTGGCGCCGCTGACCAATTTGTGGGCTGCCGCTGCAGCTGCTGCCACTGCAGCTGCTGCCACTGAGCAATGTTCTCGCTGCTGCTGCAACTGGCTGCCGCTGCTAGTGCCGATGGTTATGGCCAATGTGCTGGCTGCCGCTGCTGGTTCCGATGGTTCTGACCAATGTGCTAGCTGCCCCTGCAGCTGCTGCCACTGCACAATGTCATGGCTGCCACTGCTGCTGGCTGCCTCTGCAGTTGCTGGCATGGCTGACCAGTTTGCTGGCTGCTCCAGCAGCTGCTGCCGCTCAGCAATGTGCTCACTGCCGCTGCTGCTGGCTGTTGCTGCTTGTGCTGGTGGTTCTAACCAATGTGCTGGCTGCCCTTGCCGCTACTGCCACTGCGAAAGGTTCTGGCTGCCGCTGTTGCTGCCTGCCTCTGCAGGTGCTGGTGCGGCAGACCAGTGTGCTGGCTGCTCCTGCAGCTGAAGTGCAGTTGGATGCCTCTACTCTGGTCCTGCGGCCGCTAGTTGCATCTGCTGCTACAGTCGTTAGCTGCCGCTGCAGCCATTGCAGCCATGACTGGCTGGCAGTGGTGGAACTGGGCTGAGGAGTGGTCTCTGCCACCCAACTGGTGAAGAGTTTTGTTGCAATGAGACGGAGAAAACTGGATGTGTAACAGAGCGGCAATCAGAAAGAGGTTGTCGGGGATCGTTGATGACGTTGCCACTGCTCACGTCACCTGCTCGGAAAGGAAGCTTCCTCATAGAGGAAGCTTCTCTCAAATGCAGTGCAAAAGAACATACAGTTGCAAGCAAACCTCAACTAAGCGACAGCTGTCGGTCAAAGTCAGCATCCATCAGCCGAGTTGTGAAACAGTTTCATTTGTACTCTCTATGAAGCGGCACAACGCATGGGCGTGTGTGCCATACCCTCGCACGGCACGCAATAGCCATGAGCTGCTGCACCGCCAAATGTATTGAACGGACAAGAACCAATGACATTTGACGAGGATTGTCCATTCTGAGGTGGCGAGGATTGCCGACCCTCGCGTTGATGTGTAGGCGGTTGAGAAACAGTGGCATTTGACGACTCGAACTTCGCCATGCTGCCTTTCCGAGGTGGCAAGGATCACCCGGATTCTGTCTCACTTGGCCAACTTAGACATATTCGAGTCACGAGGTGTTGAACGCGTCCCCCCCCCCCCCCCCCAACCAGATGCAAAAACCGCGGTTCTACAACGGTTCAAGAATATTGAAACCGGAACCGCGGTTCCGCTTCGGGAACCGGAACCGCGGTTCTGGAACCGCAGTTCCAAAAACCTGTGTGCACCCTTACCCCTAGCGCATCTAGAGCAGGTGGGTCTGGACGGGGAGGGAGGTGCAGTGTGGCGGGCTCACAATGCCATTGGGGATGAGCTGGCTGACATCTGCAGGGAGCACCGCCTCACCGTACGATTCAAGCCCAAGGACATATTTCCGCTGTCCTGTGGGCAAGGTTTTCTATGCCTAGACGTTACCCCTGTGGACCACGAGAAGGGCATCACGTGGGTATTCAATGTTACGACCGGGGATGCACAGGGGCAGAGGGCCAGTGGGCCAGGGAATGCCGTCCTTGCCGTAGAGAAGGACAAGGTGGACAAGTAGGAGGGTGCACCATGGAGGGGGCAATATTTGCGGGCTTGGTTGAAAAATACGGGAATTTTTTAGGCCTGGGACCGAATAATACGGCCCGTTTTAAAAAGGGCGTTTTAAAACGCCCGTATCCCGAATTTTATTATGAGGAGTTGAACCCGGGCACCATGGTTCCACGTCAGCTTTCGAGAAATCAGGAAAAAAAAATGTCGTCCGTGACCCTTTTGCCGTCTGTGCGAAGAGGATGCAATGCCCTCTTACCAGAGACGTGAGGTCGTCCCTTTGTCATTTCAGATCTGGACCACACCCCCAGTCCAGATCTGAGGCTGTTCTTCCCCAGTCCGCTGCTACGACGCATCCCCG
>SZWC01004524.1:16205-48768 GCA_023375785.1 Penium margaritaceum | reverse complement strand
CCCCCCCCCCCCCACCCCCGTGCGAGCACCCTGTTTTTGGGGAGGGGGATAAAATGCGGTCTTTTAGGTTGTTATGGGACCGTATAATATGGTGCGTACAATACGGGCCGTATAATACGGTCCCGTATTTTATCAAGGTAGTTTGCGGGCTCTTGAGTGGGAGACACTGGCTTGGGAGACCAGTTTTGAGTCTTCCTTGCCCGCCTGACGAAGGTCTGCGGTTGACGCCGCAGTGATCTGCTGGGGCTCTGGAGCGCTACGCTTTGTGTGCCGTGGGAACCTTGGCCCCGCATGCGTCCAATGTGGGCATACAGAACCTGAGTGCAGAAATCTGGCTCAACTGTGTCAGGCATGTCCAGGTGAAGGCAACCTTCACTGTCGAGGTGGTGCCGGTGGCTCAGAGGGGGCGGGTGCGACGCCCTCTAGCGCTCTCCAAGTTGTGTTTGTTGGGTATGGAGGCCAAAAAAAGGTGACCAAAGTGGGTTGTTCGATAAAAATTATCAGGTCATAAAAGTGAGTAGAGGATATTTTTCTGGTTCTGTAGCACTTTACAGAACTCCATTCGGAGTCCGTTTGAGGGAGGTATAGATTTTCAAGGTTTGGTGGCAATGGGTCCAGTTCAAGTGATGGCTTCTGCACTACCGGCACCAATGACGGCCACAATTATTGACCAGGGAGGTTTGGAGTGGCCTTCAAGGTAGAAAGGTAGCAAGAGGACCTTTAGGAAGCTTCAAGGAAGGTCCCCACCAAGATTATTGGAGGTGCACATGGCAGGGATGGTAATTCTCTTGTGTGTGTGACTACCGTTCATCCCGCTAGGCTAGGAGTGTGCTAGGAGGTGAACTTTGACAGAGTGGGTCTTCCAGGTCCACGTGCCAAATGAGGCGTACTTAGGCTTGTTAGAAAGCTGTGTTAATGTATTTTCTCTCTCAAGAGTCGATTCATACATTTGCATTCTTTGCAAACCTACATTCGCTTCCGTAATTTCTGTCTATGCAACCTGTAACTCCCTCACACAAACTGTTGGTCCTGCCTAGGCGGCTCTTGGTGAGCCTGATCACCTCCCTCAGGGCTGCCCCAGTTTCTATCAGTGGTATCAGAGCTAGAACAAGGCTTTGTCTCATCCTTGAGGTATTCCTTGCACCCTGTTGTGTGAGAGAGTCGTTTGTGGGCTGGACGTTACACTAATATGGCGACATCCCCTTCTGCGGTGGCCGGCGTCAACATCGCCAAGTTCAAAGGCAAGAACTTCTTCAACTGGAGCAATAAAATGAAGATGGTGCTGATGGAGAAGGGTCTGTGGAGCCAGGTGGATGAAAAGGAGAAGGAACCAACAAAAAGGTCCCTCTCTCCTGGCGAGGCCCGTACCTACCGCGAAAAGCGTGACCGCGCCTTTGCAACCATCTACCTCCACCTCGCCGAATGGCAGCAACTCCTTGTCCGTGATATCCTCACGTAAAAGGAGGTTTGGAAAAATCTTGAGTCCAGTTATGCTTTCAAGTCAATCCTCATGAACATGCAATTGCGTCGTCGCTTTCACATTGTGAAGATGGATGAGTCCGGATATATGATTGACTACATCAACATGGTGAAGTCTCTCTCTGACCAGCTTGCTGCGATTGAGTATGCTGTCAAGGAGCGTGTTCTCATGCTAACCATCCTCTCTAGCCTTCCTAGCAGTTACACTCCTCTCGTTGTTGCCCTCAACCAGCGCGGCGACAAGCTCTCCCTCAACGATGTGGAGGAGAGCTTGCTATTTGAGGAGGAGCGGCGCAAGGGAGAGGAGGGCAAAAGCGGACTGGATGTCACTCTCATCATGAACTCTGGTCGTGGGGGTGACACTGCACCAACCAAGGGCAACGACGAAGGAAGGAAGAAGAAGGGAAACTACCACTACTGTAGGAAGCCGAGCCATTGGGCGTGCGGATGCGGGAAGAAGAAGGCGGACCTTACGACTGGAGTGAGAGCGAGAAAGCATTCCGACGCTTCCACGAACACAACACATTGAGAGAGTGAATTTGTGACCACTATCCGGGTCGTGGACGTCTCCGAAAACACCGCCTTGTTCTGGATCATCGACTCGGGAGCTATGCAGCACATGACAGGTCGTCGGGAGTGGTTCGTCGTCTACACCGCCATTGAGCCTTGTCGGGTGTACATGGGGGACGATCATGTGCAAATGGCGGTTGGGGAGGGTGAGATTATGTTTTATGCTTCCGTTGAGAGTAAGCACGTGGAACATCGTGTGAAGGGGGTGCTCTATGTTCTGGGGCTGGCAACTAACCTCCTCTTTGTCTCATCTCTCATCTCCGAAGGCATTCAGGTTTGCTTTGAGAATGGTGGCTGCACCATCTTTGCCCGTGCAGACTGTGTGCTTGCAAAAGCGAATAAGGAGGACGGTCTTTACCGCCTCTACGTGGCGTCGGAGAAGGATGCCGACTCAGTGTTGGCGGCAAGTGAGGAAAAACACGACATAGGCCTGTGGCACCGCCGGCTCGGTCACCTCGGCTTTGGTGCTATCATCTCCATGCAGCAGATGGTCCGTGGCCTGGAGCTCAAGGGGGTGAAGCAGGCTGGTGCATCGGCTTGTGAGAGCTGCATTGAAGGGAGGCAAACCCGTGCTCCTTTCACGGGGGAAGAGAAGGGGGTGGCTGAACTTCTCTGTCTCTCGTTCACTTTGATTTGTGCGGTCCTATGCCATCACAGTACGTGTCCGGCAGATTGTACTTTGTCACGTTCATTGATGACAAGTCGAGGAAGATGTGGGTGTCCTTCTTGGCTGGCAAGAATGAGTGCTTTGATGCTTTCAAGGTGTGGATTGCTGCTGTACAGAATGAGAGTGACAGGCGGTTGAAGATGCTTCGTACCGATGGTGGAGGAGAGTACCTCTCCAACAACTTCCGCACCTTCCTCAAGCGTTGCGGGATCAAGCACGAGGTCACCCCACCTGGAACACCGCAGCTGAACGGTGTGGCTGAACGTGCGAACCACACACTCATGGAGCGTGTTCGCACTATGCTCCAAGACGCGGAGCTCCCACCAACCTCTTGGGCCGAAGCGGTCAACACTGTCGTGTATCTCAAAAACCAGAGTCCCACGCGCGCCGTGCCGCTGATGACACCGGAGGAGGCGTAGACGGGATGCATGCCAACAGTGACGCAACTCAAAATCTTCGGGTGTGGCGTATTTATGCACCTGCCTACCAGCAGCCGTAACAAGCTAGACGCAAAGTCAGTGAAGGCCGCCTTCCTTGGCTACGATACCATGGGATACCGCCTCTACAACCTCACTGCACGCAAGATCATCCGCAGCCGTGATGTGGTCTTGCAAGAGGACGTGAAGGGCTGGACTTGGAGCCCTATGTCTGTAGTTCTACTTTCTTTCGCACTTGTAACTGAAGTGGGAGAAGTTCCGGTAGCAGAAGAGGACGGTGCGGAAGATGGCAATGACATCGGTAACGACAAGGAGGTAGAGAGCTGAGAAGGAGGAGCCTGCAGCCGAATCTGATAAGGAAGAACAACAAAGCAATATACAGCAGCTACCACGACGATCTGCATGCATTAACAAAGGTGCAAAGGACAGTGGGGAGCCGCTGAAGCGATCCGAGCGCAAGCAAACAGAGGCTGTTGGAGGAGCTGGTGAAGCTGTGCACCGTTCTACCACCAACAGAGTCGTCCGACCTTGAGCTTCTCTTCCTCACAGTCCCCGATGATTCAGCCACATTCGATGAAGCCATGCGCAGCGTCGAAACGGCGGATTGGCGTTCCGCAGCAGAAGAGGAGCATGGTTTGCTCATGAAGAACGGCACCTGGACCCTCGAGGAAGGTCCACATGGCAGCCGGGTGATCGGGTGCCGGTGGATCTTCAGGCGCATGCCTGGTGCAGATGGTATGGTGCTCACGTAGAAAGCACGGTTGGTTACAAAAGGGTATGCACAGACTGAGGGTGTGAATTACAATGAGATATTTGCACCTGTCGGAAAGTTTCCATCCATCCGAGCGATCCTCGCTCTTGCTGCTGCTATGGACTGGGAGGTGCACCAAATGGATGTGACTTGTGGATTTATGAGTGGTGACCTCGAGGAGGATGTGTACGTGGAGCAGCCGGAGGGGTATTTGGTGGAGGGAAAGGAGGATTGGGTGTGCAAGCTTGTGAAGGCCCTCTACGTCCTGAAGCAAGCCCCGCGAGCATGGTACCACAAGATGGATAAGCAGCTGGTTGGCCTTGGCTTTGTGCGCTATGAAGCTGACCATGCAGTCTATGGGCGCACGCAAGAGGCAAGTCAGGTCATCATCTTGCTCTACGTTGATGATCTGCTCATTGCATCCGACTCCAAGTCTCTTTTGGACAATGTGAAGCAGTCCCTTGCTGTGAGGTTCGACATGAAAGACATGGGCGGGCTTAGCTACTACCTTGGCCTTTAGGTCAAGCGCGACCGACAGAAGCTGACTTTAGAGTTTTCGTAGAGCACGTACGTGAGCGACATCGTCAAGCGCTTCAACATGGCAGGAGCACGCAAGGCTGCAATACCACTGGAAGTGGGATCGAAGCTGAGCATGTCGCAGACTCCCCGCGGCATGCAAGAGAGCAGCCGCATGGAAGGAGTGCCGTACCAAGCAGCAGTTACGAGCCTCATGTATGGAGCAGTCTGCACGCGCCTCGACATCAGCCAAGCAATGGGAGTGCTCAGCAAGTTTTGCGCGAATCTGGGCATGCCGCATTGGGAGGCGGTCAAGCGCGTGCTCCGCTACCTTGACATCAGCAGCAGCCTTTGCCTCACCTTTAACGGCAACAACAGCCCCATCCTCGTCGGCTATAGTGATGCAGATTGGGGAGGTGACCTGGACACAAGGAGGTCGACCAGTGGGTTCGTGTTTGTACTCGGGGGAGGTGCAATCAGTTGGAGGAGCAAGAAGCAAGAGTGCGTCGCTCTCTCCTCTACGGAAGCTGATTACATTGCCTTGAGTGAAGCAGCAAAGGAAGCCGTGTGGCTGCGTGAGCTACTGGTAAGCCTTGGACAGCCGTAGACCACAGCGACTACAATCTACTGTGACAACATGAGCGCCATTGCTCTGATCAAGAACACAGAGTTTCACCCCCGCACCAAGCACATTGACCTGCGATATCACTTCATTTGCGAAATCCTGGCGAAGTAGGTGGTGTAGATCAAGTTCTGCCCTTAAAGCATGATGCTGGCAGACTTCCTGACCAAGCCGCTGGCAGCACACCGCTTTCAGCAGCTAAGGGGACAGTGTGGACTTATGTGATTTTTATTCTCGCAAAGTGGGAGAATGTTGGATATGGGGTGCCAACAAAAAGTGACCAAAGTGGGTTGCTCAATAAAAACCATCAGGTCACAAATGAGTAGAAGATTTTTTTTTATTCTGTAGCACTTTACGAAACTCGATTTGGAGTTCGTTTAAGGAGATATGGCTTTTCAAGGTTTGGCAATGGGTCCGGTTCAAGTGACGGCTCCTGCACTACCAGCACCAATTCGGCCACAATTCTTGGCCAGGGAGGTTGGGAGCGGCTTTCAAGGTAGAAAGGTGGCAGGAGGACCTTCAGGGAGCTTCAAGGAAGGTCCCCACCAAGATTATTGGTGGTGCACATGGCAGGGATGGCAATTCTCTTGTGTGAGAGTGTGACTGCCGCTCATCCCGCTAGGCTAGGAGTGTGCTAGGAGGTGAACTTTGACAGAGTGGCTCTTCCAGCTCCATGTGCCAAATAAGGTGTATTTAGGCTTGTTAGAAAGCTGTGCTTATGTACTTTCTCAAGAGTCAATTCATACATTCGCGTTCTTTGCAAACTTACATTCGCTTCCGTAATTTCTGTTTATGCAACCTGCATCTCCCTCTCACAAACAGTTGGTCCTGCCTAGGCGGCTCTTAGTGAGCCTGATCACCTCCCTGTGGGCTGCTCCAGTTTCCATCAATGTTGGGTGGAGCCTGTCTTTGCTGGTGCCTAAGTTGTGTGCAGGTCCACCTTATTGCGCCTTAGGTGGTGGCGTACTTTACCACGTAGTTGTGCCGGTCCATGGCGGCATTGCTTGTTCCCTTTTATTGGAGAAAACGTTTTTAAGCAAAAAACTAAAGCCTGGACCCTAGCGCTTTGCCATCTTCTATCTTCTGCAAAAAGAAGATAGAAGGGGTATTTGCAAAAAACTCACTTGTTTCAAACCACCGGTCACACTCTCTCGTGCCATGTTGTTTGACTTGCTCCTCTAAACATCTGTTGTCCGATCAAAAAAAAAAAAAAAAAACTCACTTGTTTCAAACACAAACCATTGGAGTTGCAGAAACTTGGGGTTCAACCAGCTGACTGGCAGTATTCCATCTTCTATTTGCAACCTTCAACTACTGTTGCGGCTGTGAGTGATAATTGCTGGGAGAAGTATACAAATACATCACTCTGTGGCTTCAGCAATCGGCTCTGCTACCAACTCACTTGAAGCATGGACTGAAGGCTCACCAAGTGGACTTAACTTCACAAACTCCCATGAGAAATTGGTCAGCAGCACTGTTGGCAATCATGTTGACAATATGATATTGCATAGCTCAGCTACCATGATGGCATTAGGGCTTCTCGCATATCCTGTGAGGACCAAGGAGCCCCCGTTCAAAGATGTGCCTTGATTTGGAGAAACAGTGGCTCTGCAAATTTGGAGCTACAATTCAGAAATGATGTGTGGAGAAACACAGCTGGTCATGGGGCACATGAAAACTTCATTGTTCCCATAATACCAACAGCCAATGCTATCCATGCCTCTAGCTGACCAAAGATTGCTTCTTCCCCCTGGAAGTACGTGTGTAAAGCTTGCTGTCCCTCTCAGGAAAGATAAGAGGGCTTGAGATGCTGTGTTGGCTGTTGACATGGTGCATGAATAGCAACGGCTGCTTGCTCTTTGTGGTCAAATCTTAGATTGGCACCTGCTGGTTGTGGTTGAAGCTCGTGCTGTAGGAGTTTTTGGGTTGTATGCTGCATTAAAACTGTAAGGGCATATATGTCCAATGTGGTAAAATCAGGCGTGGGTGATCAAAATCATCGGTCAGATAGCTTGTTTGTTGCATCCACCTTGTGGTCACCAGCTGTAAGCTGTCACGTCCATTTTCTGAAGTAGTGCCTCATACCTGGTGGAAAACTTGTGCTTGAGACATGTAGATCCATGGGTTGCTTATGGAAACTGTTTGAACACAGATCTCTGGGCTACAACCAGCTGACCGGCAGCATTCCAGATTCCATTTGCGCAATAACAAGTTTGAATGGCCTGTGAGTGGTAGTGCTGCAAGAAGATGTGTTGAGAGGTGTCTGTGGTAGTCTTGCTCCTTCACACCACGAGACTTTGAAAGTGACGTGTAGTTCCTGGACAATGAGAGAAGTGCTCAATTATGGTACTTCTATTGCAGCTGACAAAAGCCCATCTTCATAGACCTTTGCATCCTGTTGGCATTTTTAACTAAGGGCTACAAGCTATGGTACTTAGAATCCCTTGAATCCTGAAGCCGGTGGGTGATTCAATCGCTGGAGGGGTGAAATCGTCCACCGAGTCGATCCTTTATGCGTTTTTTTTCCATCTAAAATTGAAATCATGAATTGCTCACATCTTAGTTTTCCGTCGCAAACTAAGACGTCCAACTCCCTGCCCTTCCGTACAACAATGACTTTGATATGGAATTTTTTTTCACTCACCCTTTGCATGTCAGAAACGTGACGGCCGGTGGATTGGTGAGAGATTTCTTGTTCATGCCAGGCTCTTCTGCCGTAAAGGACAGTCAAGCGATCTGCCATTCGTGGCTGGATAGCATGTCAAGACTGAAGAGCGTGTCCCCACTCATTGCCAACCGCAGAAGACGAGAGCATGATTGCTGCTGCCTTTTGCAGAAATATTTTTGCACTCAAGCATCCAGCTGGGGCTGCAAGGTCCATAAGGATGTAATTTTCTAGGTCTACTTGGCCTTGGTTTTTTTGTTGATTGATAAACTTCGGCATGTGTCGTCAATATCTTTAGTCCAGTGGCTTGTTAGAAACATGCTTGTTGCATCCACCTCTTGGTCCCTAGCTATAAGCTTTCATGTGCGTCCAAAGCAAGATCTGAACCACAAGATGTGTTCTGTTCTCCTTTCACTTGTGGTACAGAAACCTGTTTGAGACGACCATGTTCATGGGCTGGTTATGATAACTGTATTTACGCAGACGTCTGATGAACAATCAACTTTCTGGAAGCATTCCAGCTTCCATCAGTGCCCTATCAAATCTTGGATTCCTGTGAGTAGTAGCGTCTGCCACAAGAAAATGCTGGAGGTCCCTGTCCCAGTTGAGTTCCTTCAGATCCACCTCATGTGTGTTTCGATGTAACATGCATGATTTCTGGGTAGTGGAATGTTTTCCATTTAAAATGGCTGTATTACTCCTGCAGCTGGGAATTAAATGGCCGTATTACTTCTACAGGTGAAGAATAAGCAAATGCACAGTTCTCGGTGTCATCCTGATGTTTTGTACATGAAGTTGAGAAAGTTGAGGATCCAAGGATTGTGAAAATGGCCACGTCATGCGTCTCTCTCTGCATACCCAGTCCATATACTTATGGAAAACAGAAAATATGTGTAGAGAAACAGGTGTTATGATTCTGAGTGTTCCATCCAAGCTTCTGACAGTGTTCTTTGCCCGCTGGTTGGCTGCATGCATGCTTGTTGCAAACAACTTGCGGTCGCAAGCAGCTAGCTCACATGCATTTGAAGGGAGAAATAAAGCATGCAGCATGTTCATTGTGCCATGCACCAGTCGAACATTGGCGTTCACATGAATCTTTAACAAGGTGCTGTGGTTTACAGCAGCAGCAGCAGCAGCAGCAAGAATTTCAATGAGGAGGTAGGAAGGGGCATGAAGCAGCTGCCAGAAATAGCAGGAGGTAGAATACAGCAGATTCAGCTGCGGAAAGCATGACTGTTTAGCAGCAGGAGCTGTGTGTATCAGGAGGAGCAAGCAGCAGAGGGCACCAGCAACATTAGTAGCATGCAGGAGTACAGTACCTGAAGCGATGGAAGGTGTGCCAACAGCGACTGCGGCACTTTCAGCTATATTAGAAGCAGCAGCAATATTGGAGCGCCACGGCAGCACATCAGCACCAGATGCTACTGCTGCAGAACAGCTGCTGGCTGTTGGTCTTTCTTATGAGCTCTTCAGTCTGGCTGAATTGGCTTGTGGCCAGTAACTGCACTAGAGGATGCATCGGCAGCAGAGAGTGCCACCACGGAAAAGGATAAGGAGTAGCAGCATTTGCTTATTGGTTGCGCGCGGTAACAGCTGCAAGAGCTGCGCCACCAAACTATCGCAGCAGTGAACAGCAACGTGCAGAAAATAAAGCAGCAGTGCGGAGCGTGTGAGTGGTGCTTGTAAGACCAATGAGCTCTTGTGAGCAGCGGGGCACCAACGATGAGCAGGAAGTTGCAGTGGCGAGTTGTGGTGTGTGCAGCAGTGAGCAGCAGAGAGCAGCAGAGAGCACGATTGAGTGCAATGACCAGCAAAAAGTGGGTTGCCTTCAGTACTTACCGTTTCTGACATGGTGTCAGCAACAATGGGAAGCGATCACCGTTTATGCTGCAGGTAAATATCAGACTCGAGCAGCATTGCTGTCCAGCAGCAGGGTCATTTTCAGCACCAAGGCTGTTGTGCAGATGTCACACTCTTGCAACAGAAGCTGCAAAGCAGTTGTCAAGCAGGACGAGTCCGATGTTGCCTTCCATAGTGAGAGTGGGGGAGAACCATCTGATGTTCTGGATGGACACCGCAGTTTTGCGCATAGGAGAGGGAGATCTTGCTATAAACGGTGCTTGCTCCTGTGAATACCTTTTTGTGCCTCCCTTAAAATGGAGGAAAGAGAGGATGAGCAGGTTCAGTTCTCGGGGTTACTGTTCTTCTTGTCCTGTCCAAAAAATTGGGTATGTTCCAAGGCCAGGTTGGCAGTCATACCAGTCCACTGGATCGCAGTAGCATATGGACATCCACGTTGACACACGGTGAAATAGGGGATGTGGCAATTGCGCAACTTTTTTCTTTTTTCTTTTTTAAGGTAAATCTTGGTTAATAAGAAGGAACATGCAAATGCCGCCCCTGACCGGCACATCTACAGGGTATGAAAACATGCAAAAGCCGCCACCCACGGCACAAGAAAGACGAGAGGGAAAGCAAGGAAACAAGCGTCAAGGACGGAGGAGACTCTCCTCGCCGTCCAACGGCACAGTGTAGCGAAGGTCAGACAGCGTAACAGGGCCAAGGGGCCACGGCCGCGGCAGCTCAACAGGCGTGACACTGCCCAGCGCCGGGTCCAGTCCACCACGCCACAAGCCGAAGTCGCGGAGCACATGACACTGCTGCCGAGTCCCAGCAACGGACAGACACTGCGCGATTGAGCAACTTTTTGGCCAGCTGACCTTAAGAGTGAGGATTTCTGACAGTGTTTGGAAGGCATGCACAAGCACCTCCTTTTTTCCAAGCCGCCATTTGAGTCGGAGAGGAGTTGGTCAGCATATAGAACACAGATGTGAACATATGTGGCCAAATAGCCTCAGCCGTCAGAGGTGATATCCTTGTTGTATCTACCTTGTGACCAAGCCATCATTGTTGCATCTACCCTATGATCACCAGCTGTGGGTTTCACATGCGCTCAAAACAAGACCCAAATAGCGCACCATGGTATTTAATTGCACTTGCAATCAATTCTTCAGCCTACCTAAAGAATCCTGGTCAAAAGGTAGGTGGTTTGTGCCCTTCACCTTCCTCGCCAACAAGTAGTTGTTGTGGAAGACGATGGGCTACTAGCCTCCCCTTGAATTCATGCTCTGCGTGACTCTGGTTGGCCCTGGGAGAAGATAGACAGTGGCAATTCACTGATTCCCGGTGCATCAGCAGTGGCAGCAGAATTCTGTGTTTTGTTTGCAGGGCACGGAACTTTGGAAAAATTGCACCATTCTGTGAATTCCATGAATGGAGGATTGCATTCCTTCTGCAGAAGATGTTTTTCTTGATGGATATTTGTTGGATGCATGTAGGAGGCATCCTGATTGTGGTTTACACCTGTAAGCTTTCATGAAAATTTGAAGCAAGACCAGGACTATGCATTACCCTCTACATAGCCAGTGCCCTCACGGGTAAGAAAATTATCTTCAGGATTCTTCCTGATCACAGGAGTACCCCTCTATCAGAGGTGTCTCTTCACTGGGTTACTCTACATGGGCTTGGGACATACCACCTTCACGGTTTGCACGATTAGCAACAGCAAGATCCCAACACCTACTGCTACCAAAGTAAGAAATCTTCGAAATGATTCCCGGTGGGGAGGTTTTACTGCCCAGTCTGTGTTCGCCCCCGTTTCCGTAGAAAAATCCCTCAACCTTAGTGCTATGTTATCTTTTATGTGGGTGTTTGTTATGAAAGAGTCCACTTGTTTCTAACACAAACCATTGGAGCTGCAGATTCTTGGGGTACAATCAACTTACTGGAACTATTCCATCATCTATTGGGAACATAGGAGGACTGTCGGTGTTGTGAGTGATAATTCCTGGGACAATTGTACAAGTACACTCCTCTGTGGCTTCAGGTACTTGCTCTGCTACCACCTCACTCAAAGCATGTAGTGAAGGTTAACTGTGTGACTGAACATCAAATTCTCCCATGAGAAATTTGTCAGCCTTGTTGGCAATGGTGTTGACAAGTTGTGGCATGCTGACATGTTTCAGCTGCCATGGTGGCATCACGGCTCCTTGCTTTTCCTGTGGGGGCCAAGGAGTTCCCGATCAAAGACATGTCTTGATCTGGAGTAACAGTGGCTCTGCAAATTTGGTGTCAAAGTGCTATGACTCAGGAATCATGTGTGCAGAAAGACAGATGGTTGTGCAGCACGTAATGGTTTTATCATTTGCATAGGACCAACAGAAAATGCCATGAGTGCTTCACGCTGACCAAAGATGGCTTATTCCCCCTGGAATCATGTGTGTAAGGCTCACTCACCCCCATGGAAAATATGAGAGAGCCCAAGATGCTGTTGGCTGTTGACATGTTGCATGGGTAGAAATCGCTACATGGTCTTCGTGGTGAAAGCTTAGTTGGGCACCTTATGGATGCACGGTGCACTAGAAGCTATACGGCCTTTTTGACTCAGGACAAAGTAACTTGCCCGTTTTCAGAATGTCCGTTTCTTACTGGCCAGATACCAGAAGCGTTTCCCACTCCTTCATGTACCCTCCATACATCGTGGGTTGCATCCAAATGCAACAAAAGCTCTCGTGCTAAAGCCTGCTTTGATTCCTGTGATTTTCTCCCAATCCGCACTCTGCTTTGCTGCTACTTTGTATTTGTCTGCTGTAGGCTGTCACGTGCAATTGAAGCAAAACCTGAACCATTGAACGTGCTTTGTGCTCCTTTCACTTGTGGCACAAATTTTAGTTAAGACTTGTACATCCATTGGGTTGCTTTTGGTAACTGTGTGAGCTGCAGATGGCTTCAGAACAACCAACTGAGTGGAAGTATTCCAGCTTCCGTTGGTTCTCTTTCACGTCTGGAGAACACGTGAGTGGCAGGGCCAGCATGAAAAAAAGATAGGGAGTCCCTGTGGTAGGCGATGACATGCATGTTTCACCTCATGGATGTTTTTCATGCAGTCCATGTATTTTTTCTGCAATGAAGCTAGAGCGGAGCTGTGCTGCCGAGATGCATGGACTCTGGACTGGGGGCGCTAGAGCAGACTGCTCTAGCGCTGAGCAGTGTTCTATGATGGGGATCATAGAACACTGCTCTGAGCAGTGTTCTATGATCCCCATGGGTTGGTTGTGCACTGGGCTCAGCAACAACTTGAAGACCAGGCAACTAATAATGAGACCAAGCTTGCAGGAGCTAATTGCAGGAAAGTAGCCTGGCAAGAAAGGCAAGAGTGCAGAACTATCTGGTGGTGGGAAAATCAGCCTGTGGTGAACGAGCTAAAGGATTGAACACAATAACCATGGACTGTGCTTCTTGATAGGCCATGCAGAACGTCCTGAAGACCAAATTCCATTGGAGATTCCGGGAGAAAGACTGGGTTTTGATCTCCTGTCAAAGTTGGGGTTGGCATCACCAAGACCTGGTAGGGCTGTCGTCCCCAGCATACCAGAGGAGGTCCGGGGCTTGGGCAAGCCAGTGCTGCTAGAAAGTGCTGTAGAACATTGTGCATTTCTCGCTAAGATGGCATTCAAGGCCTCAAGGCAAAGGGCCCAACCTTTAGGGCATGCCTTACACTCTACAACATACATGGAGAAAAATAGAAAAATATCCAGAGAAAGACTGTTGCACAGCACTTCAGAGCGACTCTCCATGCAAAGCCTTTGCATGGAGAGTTGTGGAGAAATTGACTCGGCCTCCTGAAAAATATGCTGTTTTTTTCAGAAAAAGGAATACCAATGATCTTCAAGATAAAAAGATACATCCGCTGTAATCAATCCTGGCAAGATTGAGATGTTGCTGAGTAAGTCGCAGTACGTGTTCCACTTTCCATGATTGATGCGGACAGCGTGCCTCGCTCTCATTGTCCCCAACATATTTCCCTCGCCCACAACTTTCAGATTTTTTTTTCTGATCTTGGTGCCGGTTATGATGGCTCACTCCACCTTTTGCGGCATGTCTAAAAGACATTGACGCTGTTTTCCTGTCAACTTTCATGTCATTCATGACACTGGGAAGAATTCCGCCACGGACCGGCACAAGTACGTGGTAATGTCATGCCGCCACCCGCTGCACAATGGGTTGGAATAAGAGGGAAAGAACATGCACGAGAGTAGCAGGGAGGGTTCTGCTCATCCTCTACAGGGTCTGTGAAGCACAAGTTGGACAGGGATAGAGAACCGAGAGGCCAAGCCTTGTTGGTGGAGAGAGATGGGTACTCTGGTGGTCCAGGGCTAAGCTCTCAGCAAAGGAGCGCGTATTCGCAAATGGCACCATACTCCTCCTTAATGCGCGCAAAAGAGAGTCGCTGAGCAAAGAAGGTCACTGCTGGGGCTGCCCAGCCCGGTCGATCCACCTCCATTAGAGGATGTTAGCCCCTCTGCAAACTCATGTTTCCGGAAGAGCAACGGAGTGGAAGCATTGGAGTCGTAGCCAATGCATCTACCCTTGGGAGATCCCACGAGTCGGGAGGGTCGGAAAGAGTCGGGTCGCAAAAATTGTAGCAATGTACTTTAGTTGCGTGGTGCCCTTCAACGCTACCAAGAACAAGTTCATTTGCCCCTACCACGGGTCTCGGTACAAGAACCAGGGCAAGGTTGTCCACGCTCCTGCTCCCCTGTCTCTCGCCCTGGCCCACGTCAATGTCGTTGACGGCAAGGTTATCTTCTCCCCATGGTCCGAGACTGACTTCAGGACTGGCGAGGTGCCCTGGTGGTCTTAGATTGTCCACTCCTACATCTTTGCACTAATCCCACTGTGAATCTCCCTCATGAGATGTCATTTATTATACATACACCCTGATTGAGCTGGGCGACTCCAAGTTGGTCATCTACCAGATGCGTGGGCAATGGTGCATCAACCACCCCGCCCTGCGTCTCCGCCGTCGAGACGCCATGGTAGCAGCTGCGGCCATCGGCATGGTGGCTTTCCACTGGCTCCTGCGGGCACACAATCAGGTGGCGGACGCCCTCTTGCGTGGAGGTCTTGCGCGCCCAGGCTTCGGGAGGGACATCTCTGAGGGGCTGCTCCCGTCTGCCAGCGCTCTCGCCGCTATGGTGTTGCTGGATACCTCCCTCCTTGTCTCCCAGGGCCTAGCGGCGTTCTTGGCTGCCTCCTCCACCCACCCACCACCGGCAGACCTCCTCCTTCAGGATGCCTAGGATTGGCTAGCAGACTTCTGTTGGGAGTGCCTGAGTGGTCTACTGCTGATCCCACAAGAGCCATCCACATCTGCATTTGTCTCCGCACCTGCAGTCTACCCGCGTCTGCATGGGGAGCCTCGCCGCCGTGTCCCCGTCATCTTTGAGCGTCTTTGCCGCTGGGCCGCGGTTCCCATCTCTTCTCCTGACTCTGCACGTGAGGGATGGCTCCTGTTGCTCCATTTCCAGCTTCTACTCTACAGGACGGTCAAGGATGCTGAGCTCGCCGGGGAGGACATGCTCGCCTCTTCTTTCTCGCGGCATCAGAGAGACCGCGCCCATAGGCAGCGTTCGCACCGACGCAACACTCGTTCGGTCTCCGATGTTCTCCTGGAGCGCTGTAGCCGTTTTGAGGGCGGCGACTGGGCCGGCATTGTAGAGGAGGCGGCTATGGAAACCCGCCCAGCTCTTCCGCGCTTCTCTCACCCCGCGCCGGCTGACACGACGTTAAGTGCATTCAGAGATGGAGGCAGAGCTGCCCGTCATCAACGTGCAGTCACCCTCGTTCACACGGGGAACCCGGCCAGGGCCATGCACTTGTTCGAGTCCCATCCCCCAGCAACGGGCACCCAGGACACGCTGCGGGCCTTACAGGAGGGTCATCCCCCTTCCACCCTTCTGCCACCAGAGTGGGTGGATTCGTACGCCCCGCCTCCCCCAGCGCCCGGGGAGGAGCTCACTGCTGATTTACTCCTCCAGGCCCTCACAGATGGCCCCAGGGATTTAGCAGCCAGACCGGAGGATCTCACAACAGACATGCTTCGCGATTTTGTCTTGGACATGGCCATGGGGCCCGATGCGGTGGCCCTCCTCCTCGGCCGCCTAATCCATCTTCTGAAGGGGGCCACGGAGGAGGACGGGGTTTGGCCGATAGCGATAAGGGAGGCTCTCCTACGCCTTGCAGCGCAGGTGCTCCTGGCTCGTGACAAAGACAGGATTGCAGCAACTTTCCGGCCACCGCAGTTTGGTGTCGGTGTTTCGGAGGGGGCAACTCTCCTGGTCAAGGACGTCCGGGCTGTCTTGCAGGCGCATCCGTCCCTCTGGTTGCTCCGTCTGGACATCCGGAACGCCTTCAACGAGGTGGAGCACGGGGCAATCTTTGAGGCCGTCCGCAATCATAGCTTCGGATCCTGGATCCCATTCCTATGGCAGTTCTACCAGGCTCCCACTCAGCTGCTCTTCTTTGGTGTCCGCACCCCTGCAGTCCTGGCGAGCCAATGTGGCATCCGTCAGGGTGATCCCATGGGCCCGGTGCTATTCGACTTGGCGGTGCTTCCGGTCCTGGAGGCCGGCTTGAAGGCCTTGCGCCACTCGATTGGGGAGGCGGGCAGCTACATGGGAGCCTTTCAGGACAACGGCACAATTGTCGCTGCCCCTTCTCCCCTGGGCGAGTGCTACAAGGCGGTCGTGGCGGCATCAGCGCGGCAGGGTCTCTGGGTGCAGCAGCAGAAATGCCTTCTGTGGTGGCGGCCCAACGATGCCATCCCACTTTCTCTCCTGGGTGTCCGCGCGTCGACGAGGGGGGTCATATTTCTCGACTGCCCGATCGGCATTCCAGAATTTGTGTCCAGCTGGCAGCAGGACTGGCTCCAGGAGCAGACGCGGAGCCTGGCGGAGTTGCCGCTTCTGCCGGACGCGCAAACCGCCATGATGTTGCTGCGACTCTGTGTCATCCTGAGAGTCGACTTCTGGATCCGTGCACTCCCTCCTACTCCTTCTTGGCTGGACACCCTGGACCAGTTTGACGATGTTTTGTGGACGGCGGTCCTGGGCATTCAGGGTCTCAGACAGGCGCCGTTGCAGACCCGTGTAGGGGATGTCCAGGCCCTCGCCAGACGACAGTCGCAGCTCCGCTTCCACGACGGCGGCTGTGGTCTGTTCGGCGCCCCCCCTTGGCATACAGTACGGCATCAGCGAGTTTGCTGCCGATTCTTCTGGCGCACTTCGGCCCGCTGCTTCCAGCTCTCTCCGCACCTTCCCTTCTTAGCCCACTTTGGGATGCGGCGGTGGCCCTTCCTCCGGCCACGGTGCAGGCTCGCTTGCCCTTCTTTGTCGGAGCTGCAGATGGGGGCCCCTTGCGACATCTACCAGCAGCTCAGTGCCGACTTCTACCACGACCTCCGCCACTCTTGGGTACAGGATGTCGGTGACGCGGCGATTTGACATTGTGCCTGCCCCTTGCAGCAGCGGAGCCTGCCCCACCATGCCACGGAGTGCCGGCGTTCACTTGTCCGCCGGTGTTGGGCGGTGGGCTCTCGGGGCGGGGCGCTGTGGCTTCCCCGACCGGACCCCGCGACCACGTCCACCTCTCCTCCACAGACCTTCGTCTGCACGCGCAGCTTTGGCTCGGTCTCCCACTGGGCTACCTGGAGCACTGCGGGGTCAGTGGCCTCACCCTTGCCCCGGTGACTCGCCAGCACGGTTCCCGGTTTATCACGGAGGTCCACCACGCCATCCGGGATGAGTTGGCCTGCATGTGTCGCGAGCACTCTCTGCCAACGCGCAGTGAGCCGGTGGCCTCCTCCTGACCGCCGCTGCCACCCTGCGGCCAGAGCTCATTTTGGAGGACAGGGAGCATGGAGCCATGTGCGTCATCAACATCACCACCATGGATGCCCAGGGTGCCACTGCCACCTCGGAGGGACGTGCACTCCGTCGAGTAGAGGAGGCCAAGCGGACGAAGTTCCACCCGGTTATTGTCCTTCGCCCGGGATGGGTACTCCGCCCACTTGCTTGGGAGACGCTTGGCGGACTCAAGCCAGCAGCTTGGGATTTTCTTCGCCGCCTTTCCCAGCTTTGCCTTCAGCAAGGACATCAGGGAGCCTCTCCGAAGGACCCGGCAGCCTGGGCGAGCTGGTCGGTGGCTTACTTCGCTCTAGCGCCTCTCCCTTGCAGGCGTCTGGCGGCAGTGCGCGGTCATCCGCCGCGCTTGCGTGGCCCACGGCCGTCCGGATCTGGAGCTCCGGCATGACTTGCAGCAGCGTCCACCAGCTCCGTGGCTCCAGGGCCCGGTTTCCCTCTCCGACCTGTGCTACGTCAAGCCGGTGGATGCCCGAGTGTAGCAGTCCTGGCCACAAGGCCTTGCCCGTTAACCCTGTTTTCTCTTTTCTCTGGATGTGGATTGTACCATATCTTGTCTGTGGTGGCACGCAGGATATTGGCATGCTCCCCACCATGTGCTATCAAAAAGCATTTCCCCCCCCAAAAAAAAAAAAAAACACAATGACAGCATAGATGAGAAAAGAGTGCATCTTGTACATTTTCAGGCTTGTCTAAAGACAAGTCAATTCTTATCCAAGGATTAGAGACACCCTCGTCCATCTATGTGGTGGACAGACCACCACATACATGGATGAGGATATGGACCCGGGTTCATTTATCTGGTTCTCTGGGTCCCCATCCTCCCTGAACTTGTAAAAGAAGGGCACAATAACCTTTGCACCCAATCCACGAGGGGATTAGTGATGCCCTACCCAGCGCTTAAAACATAGGACTCCCCCGCCCGGCAGTCTAAAGAATAAAACCAGACTGCCCACTGGCTTCACCGTGTTCAACCAGCGGCATGCGCCACTGATCGAGTGAAGCGAGGTGGGGTATGTCAACCTCCTTCGCGATTCTCGCTCCCATGCAAGAATCGCAATTGAGCAATGACCTCTCCGTTTTTTTGTTTTGATTTAGGTTTTGTATGTAATGCGCGGGCGAAGCCCGCGCAAAACACAAAACCCCATATCGCTCTGCTAATGCGGGCGGCGCTTGCAACCAATGGTCGCCCCACGTACTGGCTGCTCCGCCTTGACTTTTGAAACAGTCTACAAGGTGGAGCGCAGTAGTGTGTTTCAAACACTGCAGGAGAAAGGATTTGCCTCATGGGTTCCATTCCTTTGTCAATTTTGCTCCTCTTTGGGCTAGCTGCTGTTCTTTTGGGTGAGTGCCCCAGCAGTTTTGGAGAGTCAGGGGTAAGTGCATAAGGGAGATTGTTGAGGTCCTCGACTTGGCCCTCTTGTCAGTGTTGGAGGCGGGTGCAGCAGAGTTGGGCCACAATGGGGGTGAATTGTGTTTTTTTTTTTTTTGGGATGCAAAGGTCAGAGATGATTTGTCAGTAGAAACAGGCTACACATTTGGTGCACTGATGCCAGTTGCCAAATTCCAGTCATTTTTTTTAATTTCGCTGGAGTACTCTCCCAATACATGTTCGAAAGTGTTGAACATGTGCGCTGTGTGAATGAGAAACNGGAGAGTCAGGGGTAAGTGCATAAGGGAGATTGTTGAGGTCCTCGACTTGGCCCTCTTGTCAGTGTTGGAGGCGGGTGCAGCAGAGTTGGGCCACAATGGGGGTGAATTGTGTTTTTTTTTTTTTTGGGATGCAAAGGTCAGAGATGATTTGTCAGTAGAAACAGGCTACACATTTGGTGCACTGATGCTAGTTGCCAAATTCCAAACAATTTTTTAATTTGGCTGGGATACTCTCCCAATACATGTTCGAAAGTGTTGAATATGTGCGCTGTGTGAATGAGAAACAGAGGAGCTCTTTTGTTTGGTGACGCACGACGACTTAAACAGAGTCCCTAGGGAATCGCCGGAAGTTGATGAAGGGCGTCCACAGCAGCATCCCAGGGAAGAAGGTGAACATGAGCCAGTACTGGAAGAAGGTCTCGGGCATCGAGCGGTTGCACCAACGCACGCGCAGGTAGTTGTAGATCCGCGGGGGTGCGACAAAGAGGTAGCTGCCGGAGATGAGGACAAAGTAGATGGCGGCCTCCACCCACTGGTCGTCTGTCAGGCCTGCTGGTGCCTCGTAGACCACCAATGCAGGACCTGCTAGCGCTGTCAGCTGGAGGAGGGCTGAGCCTGAGAGGACAGATGCTGCAGAGGACGCAACCTTCGAGGCCACGACGGTCTGCCCCCTCGCCGCTTCACTCGAGCTCTTCTCCTCTGCTGCTGCGGACGCTGTAGCCAGCGCCAATCTAGACGAAGCCCTCACGGCCGCCAACCGGCTCGACCTGCTTGTGCAGAGAGAGGGGAAGGCGGGGGAAGCGGAGGCTGCCGCATTGCACCTCGCGCGGAACGCCTCACTGCAAACGACAGCTGAAGAGGAGCAGGCGGCTGTAGCGGCGGCTGCCGCGGCGAGGGACGCCATTGGTCAGAGGAGTGTGTTGAAAACGTGGAACGATTTTGAATGAGCCTCCCTCCACCCTTCGCGCCAGGGCTCTGTCCAAAGTTACTGCCGCGTTGCTGCGTTGGTTCGTACGTGGGTGCATTTTGAGACGATACGACAATCTGCACTGAACTAACCGCCCTGGCTAGCTATTTTCGCCCCATGCTAAACGTTGACAACGGTTAAGCCCTACTGATATAGCCAAAGTAATGCAAGTTGTGGCGGAGGTTGGACGTCCACACACCGCAGGCGCTACCTCATTCCCCTTCGGCCGTGGACGGGGTGATGTTTTTGGCTGTCCCCTGGGATTTGAGAGCTTTCGGCGCCGGCAGGGAGACCAGTGGTTGCTGGATCAGACATGGGAGCTGTAGCAGTTACCGCTATTGGAGGATCTACAAGCAGCTCTGACAATGTTGCCTCTCAGCATCATCCCCCGCTCCGGCTTCTGGGTGCGCGCGCTTCCGTCAGACCTGCTTTGGCTAAGCGTCTTACAACGGTTTGATGCAGCCATGTGGAGGGCTTTCTAAAGGAACCTGGGGGTGGCAGAGGTGCTGATGGGCATGCGGCTTGAGGCTTTGCAGTGGTTGGCAAACCTCAAGCCTCGACTGCTATTTGTAGAAGGCGGGATGGGTCTTTATGGAGCCAAGACAAGGGTTCATCTCGCCTATGTTTGCTTGTTGGCAGCCCTGCTCCACTCTTGGGATTGTTTACGTGCTTCCTCCCAAGGGACATAGAGGTGTTGTTTTTTTGTTTTCTTTTGTTTTCTTTTTTTTAGGTCAATCTTGATTAATGCGAAGGAACATGCAAACGCGGCCCCTGACCAGCACAACATCGGGGTATGAAAGCATGCAAATGCAGCCACCCACGGCACAATAAGTTGGAGAGGAAAACAGGGAAAAAAGCGTCAAGGACTGAGGAGACTCTCCTTGCCGTCCAACGGCACAGTGTAACAAAGGTCAGACAACGTAAGAGGGCCAAGGGGCCACGGCCACGGCAGCTCAACAGGCATGACACTGCCCAGCGATGGGTCCAGTGCCCCACGCCACAAGCCGAAGTCACGGAGCACATGACACTGTTGCTGAATCCCAGCAACGGAGAGGCGCTGCGCGAACAAGGACAGAGGTGGTGTTTTTGTGTTCACTCTGGGAGGAGGCAATGGAAGAGTTTCCAACCAGCGTCATGAGAAATGTGGGGAGAATTTGCTGGATGTGAAGGTGGAGGCTAAGGGGAATTTGCAGCAGCCAGAGGAGTACATGAGAGCTCCGTCCTAACCTCCTCCTATATGGCCCGTGTCAGGGCAGTGTGTGGATTCTGGGTGTGACCATTGTGAACGCTCGAGGTTGCAATCGGAGGAAGAAGGGTTTGGCATTGCGGGCAGCAAAGGAGGATGAACTAGGTGATGGATATGAGAGTGCCAGAAAGTGACAAAAATAGGTTGCTTGATAAAAATTATCTGGCATGACAGTTGCATAGAGGATGTTTTACAGGTTCCAACGCACTTTACGGAACTCGATTTGGAGTCCGTTTGAGTGAGATATGGATTTCCAACGTTTGGAGATCATGAGTCGGGTTCAAGTGACGACCTGAGCACTTTGAGCTCAAAAGGCGGCAGGATTATTGGCCAGGACGGCTGAGAGCGGCAAGGAGAAAAGGCGGCTGGAGGACCTACAAGAGACTTCAAGGAAGGTGCAGACCACGATTGTTGGCCGTCCAAGTGGTGTGAGACAATTCTCTTGTGTGACAAGGTGACTGCCGCTCATCCCGCTAGGCCAGGAGAGTTTGCTAGAGGGTAGACTTTCACAGAGTGTATCTCACTGCTCCCAAATGAGGCACACAAAGGCTTGTTAAAAAGCTGTGACAATGTACTTTCTCACTCAAGAGTCGATTCAGACATTCGCGTTCTCTTAAAACCTACATTTGCTTCCGTAATTTCTGTCTATACAACCTGCAACTCCCTCTCACAAACAGTTGGTCCTGCCTAGGCGGCTCTTATTAAGCCTGATCACCTCCCTGAGGGCTGCCCCAGTTTCCATTGGTGGTATCAGAGCTAGAACAAGGCTTTGTGTCATCCTTAAGGCATTCCTTGCACCCTGTTGTGTGAGAGAGCTGTTTGTGGGCTGAACGTTGCACTACCATGGCGACATCCGCTTTTGTGGTGGCCGGCGTCAACATCGCCAAGTTCGAAGGCAAGAACTTTGTCAACTGGAGCAACAACATGAAGATGGTGCTGATGGAGAAGGGTTTTTGGAGCCAGGTGGATGAGAAGGAGAAAGAACCAGAAGAAAGCTCCCTCTCCCCTGTCGAGGCCCGTACCTACCACGAGAAGCGTGACCGCGCACTGTCAACCATCTACCTCCACCTCACCGAACGACAGCAACTCCTCGTCTGTGGCATCCTCACACCAAAGGAGGTTTGAAAAAAGCTGGAGTCCACTTATGTTTCCAAGTCAATCCTTATGAACATGCAGTTGCGTCGTCGCTTTCACACTGTGAAGATGGATGAGTCTGGATCCATGATTGACTACATCAACATGGTGAAGTCTCTCTCTGACCAGCTTGCTGCGATTGAGGACCCTGTCAAGGAGCGTGTGTTCATGCTAACCATCCTTTCCGGTCTTCCTAGCAGCTACACTCCTCTCATTGTTGCCCTGGACCAGCGTGGCGGCAAGCTCTCCCTCAATGATGTGGAAGAGAGCCTCCTGTTTGAGGAGGCGCGGAGCAAGGAAGAAGAGGGCGGAAGCGGACTGGACGTCGCTCTCATCACCAACTCTGGTCATGGAGGTGGTGCTGCACCACCCAGGGGCAACGGCGGAGGAGGGAAGAAGAAGAGGAACTGCCACTACTGCAGGAAGCCAGGCCATTGGGCGCGCGAATGCCGGAAGAAGAAGGCGGACCTTACGGCTGGAGTGGGAGCGGGAAAACAGTCCGACGCTTCCGCGAACGCTACAGATTGGGAGAGTGGATTTTTGACAACCATCCGGGTCCTGCACGTCTCTGACAACACCGCCCTGTTCTGGATCATCGACTCGGGAGCCACGCGACACATGACGTGTCGCCGGGAGTGGTTCGTTGTCTACACCATCATTGAGCCTCGTCAGGTGTGGTGCGGCGCGCGGGGCTGGTGGTGCTGTCGAGGCTGCTGATGGGGCTACTCGGACTATTGGGGGGGCGGCAAGGACTCTCCTGAGGCCTCCATCCCCCTCTCCCAGTCCGTGGAGGTGGCAGCTGGTAGAGGGTAGTCAAACTGTGGGGGCGGTGCCGAGGGGAGGGAAGCCTCAATGCTGCTGAGGCGCTGCCCTAGGGCTGCCAAGTGGGCTGTTGAGTCCACCTGGCGGTCCTCGACTCGGCGGATGGTGGCTATGGGGTCTCGTAGGATGGGAGTAGCCGCCCCGTCCCCTACCCCCTCCTCCTCCTCGCGGTGCCTGGCCTGGAACAGCATTGGTAGCCCCTCCAATAGGGCGTGGTGGAGTGCGATAGCGAGGGAGGACGAGATGGCTTGGATCTGTTCCGTTGTCGCTACACTGTCATCATCATCCAGCCACGGCAGTAGCAGGTTGTGGAGGATTGTCTCCAAGTTGGCGATGTGGTTGGTCATCTTCTCCGAAACGGACTTGTGTCGGGCTTCCGCGTCCGTCGAGAATAGGTCCATCGCCTCCCCTATGCTGGCGCGGAGAGCGATTAGTGCCGACTTCAGTTTTTTTGAGAGCGTGGCCCCCGCCTCTTGCGCCAATGCCTCCATCCGCTTTTTGCTCTCACTAATTGCTTGTCGTAGGAAATCCATCCCTAGGGCCTAGGTGTCGTCGACCGTTTCTACTGCCCCCGCAATTTCCATGAAGCGGCTCTGCAGGAAGGAGTGCAACTCCTTGAAGAAGCGTTCGAGGAACGACACAGTCTGGTGGGTGATGTCTTTGACGCCCTCTACTCGGTCGGCGATGGTGAGCAGCTTGGTGTGGGCCAATTGCATGGCCTCCGAGAGTGGCGTGGCAACCTCGTGTGGCGTGCTGTACGAGCCGTGGGACCGGGATTCTGCTGCACCAACGGCACCCTCTGAGCGAAGCAGGACTCCCCCCCTGTGCGTTTGCCCTACGCCCGGGCGAGAGCACGATGCTAAGGGGCGAGAGCGAGTGTGGAGGTAGTTGGGGAGCCGTCGGTGTCTTCCGCCATTGCTTCCGCCATGGTGGGCGGGGTCAATGACGGAGGTGGAGAGGGGGGATGGGCAAGGGGGGGGGAAGCCGGCCCAGTTATTGTAGTACGATACAAAAAAATCCAATGTATGGACACTACCGAACAATTTCTAATGAGAAGCCTTGTTTTTTGGTTCATCTTTCCTAGAATGATCCTCACCATATGCTGAAGCCTTGTACACATTTTGGGAAGACTATGAATTAAGGGGTAACTTGGCATAAATGTCTTTGTTTTGGGTACCCCAGTGAAGTTTGATTTCGACGAATGACTTGTGCCATAATTTATTTGACGACTTTCTTGGGCTTTGGTAATTATTTTGGGGTTTTTTTTTAAATCGACGAAAATGGGGGGTGGATCGTTAAATTCATCGAGCGAGCTTGTTCAATTCTTTTTTCGACGAGAACGCTGACCGTTTGGATTTTTGAGCGTAGAATTCGAACTTCCGAACAGACAGGAATGGTGCGCAACACATACGACGTGTCGCGTAGTAACCTGTTTTGTTATGTCACCAAAGCGCGACTAGGTCGCTTGTATCCATGTCACAAAATCCGAATCCACCATGTTCACAAGCTATGTACCAGAGTTGCTCGCACAAGTTTGTCGAATTACACGAACTGAAGGATTGGACTTGATTCTCCCCCTTAAGTACTAGAAAGCACAGTAACAAAACCCGGCTATGGTTTTCACCAAAAATGGAGGTGACACCTTAATCTCGACGAATAAATGTGGGAATTATTTTGGTGGCTCTTTTAAATTCGACAAAAACCCTTCTTCGACGAAATTTGACCAACAAAAAATAGTTAATATCGAAATCAAAGTTCACTGGGGTATCTCTTCCTTGGTTCTGGAGAGAACAAGATATAGTTTATGCTACCTTGGTAGCGCAAACAGTACTTTGTTCTGCTACTAAAATAAGAATTCCTCCTAAAGTGTGTGGCCACATGGATTACGCTCCATTCATCTGTTTGTAACATGCAGATCCACTTGTTTCTTGTGCAAACCATTTGAGATGCAGTGTATTGTTTGACAACAAACTGAATGGCAGCATTCCAGCTTCTTTTGGCAACCTAAACAGTCTTCTCCGGCTGTGAGTAATTATTGCTGCGAGGAGAATACGCAACCGTCTCTCTGTGCCTCTAGCTACTCCCATCTCAGCTAAAGCAAGAAGGAAGGGTTCACCAGGAGGGCACATCGTCCGCTGGATCTCATCCTCCCAGGCCAGCTTGTCTGCCCTGATTTTCCTAAAGCTTCGTTCATTTTTTTTGGAAACTTGATTTATTATTGAACAAGTGGGAAATGCCACCACCACCGCCCATGGCATAATAGGGTGGATAAAGAAAGCATGGACAAGAGAAGCAAGCGTCAAGGGGCAGAGGAGACTCTTCTCTCCATCCAACGGAACAGTATACCAAAGGTCAGACAGTGCAATAGGGCGGAGGGGCCATGGTCGTGGCAGCACAGCAGGCACAACACCGCCGGGTCTAGACCCTCACGCCACAAACCAAAGTCCCGGAACACGCAGCACTGCTGCCAGATCCCCGCAATGCAGAGCCGCTGTGCGAACAAGGACATCGCTCGCACCGACCACCCTGGCTGGTCAGCCTCACTATGCCTGCTTCGAGCTCTTTCCAGGCAGAGCGCCGCCAGCCGACGAACAAAGAGCCAGCAATCTGGGCCCAGACCACCGAAGGTCTTCCAAGCCACCGTGCACAGCCGGTACCCCGGCTGCTGCGCAAAGGCGGCCTTGTAGTGCTTCTCCTTTGAGACCTCTGCTGCCAGGAGAGCCTGCCCCTCCTCCTTCACCTTGTCCAACCGAGCGTCCACTGTGGTGACGTACACCACCCACACCGTGCCCTGGGCTGAGAAAGAAACAAGGATGTGTGTGCGGAGCCCCTCCCACAGTAAGTGCTTTGGGTCCACCATCTCCCGGAGGGAATACTCACGACAAATCTCCGCCATCTCCTCCTAGATGGCGTGGTGGACACGACCTCGACCCCGCACGGCACGTGACATCTGCCAGCAGGAGCTGGTGGTTGCCATGGATGGAGAGGTATCCCAGCGACAGGCCCTGCCAAAGCTGGGCATGGAGGCGGAAGTCGACTGGGTCAGGTAAAGGCGACCGCGAGGACCCACAGGCCTCGCCTGAAGCTAGAGAGCCACCCCGCGGGACCCCACCGCCCAGCACCTCTGCACCATAGCGTCGCACACCTCCGAGAACAGCGTGCCATCAACCATCTCTACCTCTTCCACTCACTCAAGACGCTTGAAGTGGAAGAAATCTGGGCTGAGCTGATGGTACAGCCCCAGTCCCGCACACTGGCGCAGGACCTCGAGTGAGGACAAGTGCACAACAATGGAAGCAAGCGACTCCTCCACAGCCTCCTCCCAAAGAGGGCACTACAACTCCATCAAACCACTCCATCTAAGCAACTCCATCAAACCACAGGGGGAAAGCAGCTAAGGAGGTCAAGAAGAGGCTGGAGCAAGGCTGCAGAAGAGCACGCGTAGGCAAGGTGTGCTCTTGACGCCGGGGCAAAAAATCCCATGCCCCCTGCATGAAACGACAACTGCGCCTGGAGCCGGGGCAAGCCCTGCAGAGTGCCAGCATGGGAGTCCGACGGGGCCTCCGCCACCCCCAGGATCCAAGAGAGCGCACCACACCGCAGAATCGAATCCCCGTAGTCCTCGCAGCCAATCTGCATTGGGGGGCAGAGCACGCACCAAGAAGTCCGCCCGAGGCACAACGCACAGGCGACGTATCGTCACAGCCGCCTGCGGATCCTTGAGCCACGGCAACACCTACAGCTCACGTGTCTGCTCACGTAACCATTCCTCCCCCCGGCTCCTCCTGAGTAGAAGGGAACATGCAACGCCCCCACGGATCGGCAAAATCATGTGGTATAGCACAATAAGGTAGGCATGCACAGAACCTAGGCACCAGCAAAAGCAGGCTCCTCCCCACACAAGTCAGAGAGCGCTAGGAAGCGCCTCACCAACCCTCTCTGAGCCACCGGCACTTCCTCAACAGGGAAGGGTGCCTTTGCCTGGGCATGCGTGACACGGTAGAGCCAGATGGCCATGCACTGGCTCTGAATGCCCGCTATGAACGCACGCTGGGACAAGGCCCCTACATTGCGATGAGCCCAGCGTTCCAGAACATCAGTTAAGCACTGCCATGTTCTTAACAAGAGTCAGATCGTTACCAGGCGGGCAAGGAAGTCTTAAAACTCGTCTTTGAGACCACCCAATGTTTTCCATGCCAATGCCGGCAAGTATTTCCCCCTCCGCTGTCTCCGGGACGGACGGCCTTCCTGGGCCCACTGACCCTCTGCCCCTGAGCGTCTTTGGCCGTATCTTCGAGCACCCACGTGATGCCCCACTCGTGTTCATGTTCCTTCCATCTGTGTTTCACCTGTGAGTCATGGACGTCCCTGAGTTTCTTATGCACATTCTGTGAGCTGTAGATGTTTTGATCTAACATCTGTTGACTGGCAGCAGTACAAGTAGCCACAGCTTTGTGCATCGCTACCATGTCAACTGCAGTAAGACTTCCCTGTGAGCTGCATGGCCAGGCTGATTGCGCTCCGTCCGTCAGTTTGTGATTGCACTTGTTTCCCACATGATCATGTGTGATGCAGTGCGTTGGAGAGAAACCAGCTGACTGGCAGCATTCCAGCTTCTTTTGGCAACCTAAAAAGTCTTCGCTGGTTGTGAGTGATGAATGCTGTGTCGTGGATCTGAAGACGACTGTGTATGACTGCAGCTACTTGCATTGCTGCCATCTCCAATGAGTGGTAGTGCTGGAAAGAGGAAAGGAGGAGAGGAATCTGTGATGCGTGGTTCATTCTCAGTCCATAACTCTCTCAAAGTGACCTATGTCTGGAAAAGAGATAGCCCTTAGTGACAGTACTCCACTCTTGGCTCACTACAGCCTAACTCAATGGATCTTATGTTCTCTGGCATATTAATCTTAAGATGCAAGAGTTAAAGGGCTAGAGGTTGAAGAAATTAATTCTTCATCAACGCGATGTTTACAATTGTTAGCCTCACACGTTAGCCTCATTCAGACTCCTACTCCTGTGCACTGCTCACTACGCACTCCTCTCTCCTGCCACGGCACTAAGCTCTAGTCCAGTCCACCACCCCCAATGTGCCCGAAGAGTCCTCTTCTGTCCAAGGGGTTCTGTCCTAACCCGGTTCCTCAACCTTCAGCTGTTTCTGCTCTTCCCACTCAACCCCCCTGGTTACATCCCTAGCGCCGAAGCACCGAGGCAATGCTGCGCTAAACCCTCCAGGCGCCACAGAGAAGCGCTCGCGCAGGAGCCACCAGGCGGGGCAGCGGGCCGTCACCGTCCCCGATGATGGCCCCGGTCCTCCTGGCGCTGGTGCTGCTGTGCTTCTCCTTCCCAGCGGCGGCATGGACGTGTTCGGACGAGTGCAACTGGTTCGGCACCGTCAGCAGAAATTGCGTCAACCAGTGCGACACGTGCGTGGCTGCGCAGCCGACCAACTGTTGGACCTACTTTGACGCACAATTCACTCTCTCCGGCACGTACTCCTACGGGAAAAGCTCCTACGGCTGTCCGTGGCCGTGGTGGGCATGGCTGCTTGTGTGCATCGGCGCCGTCCTCATCTTTGTCGGCACCTTCTTTGCCTTGCACCACTGCCGCAAGCAGCGCGAGAAGAATGCACAGGCGGCAGCCGCCATGTACCAGGCGCAGATGGCGCAGCAAGGGGCGGGCTATCCCCCGCCAGCCCCTGGCTACCCTCCCACGCCGGCTCCTGGCTATCCTCCCACACCCGCCCCTGGCTATCCCCCTCCTGCAGGTTACCCTCCGGCTCCAGGGTACCCCCCAGCTCCTGCTTAGCCCCAGTCATGACTAGTCTAGTCTACACGAAGGAGCCTCCAGAGGACTCTGGCAACGGTTTGTCCAGACTGGAAGATCAGAATGTACATGTTGTCCTTGTGGGCACAGAATGTGATCATCCATCCTCAAGCACCTAGAAAGTAAACTAGGGACTAGTGTCTCTTGGTGGGGCCACTGCAAGAAAGGATTCCAGTGCTTGTCCATGACCAGTAGGTTCCAATGTGCACAGGTAGGCAGGGCGAGGAGAGAGTAGTTGATCAGGAGTCCCATTAAGGTCGCTGCTGTCCACCAAGTCTCCTCATGGCTATGTTGAAGAGATTGTTTACCAAAGTTTTCCTCATACGTTCATGGCCTCTGCCTCAGTAGCTGCAGCAATGTCTGGGCATCAACTGGCTGTTGGTGTCAGTCTCACGGGAACCAAAGAATGTTTCTGGTGTCCAACATCAACAATGAGGCTGTGGACACCAACAAGCAGTTTAACCTCTTCTCCAACTGCAGCAGCAACATTATGGGTGTCAAATTCCTGCACAACAAGAAAAACCGACATGCTCATCCAGATGGCCAAGGGCCAACAGGCTAAGCAGGTGGTGACCTGGCCCAAGGATAGCCTGATCCTTGGAAAGAAGCTGGAAGTGAACTGCTCCACGTACGTATACAAACCGCTGCTGCATGCCCACCCAAATGAGCTATGTGAGCACCCTAACCTCCATGGTCATGCCGAGATCGGTTGTGGAGCACATGCCAGGCATTTTTCCAGTAAGCACACGCCACCCCAATACTGGCATATTCAAGACTGGTGCAACACTCTAGCCTGCTCCACGCTTTGACCACGTGCCCCATTTCTGCAAATATGATGGATCATGGTCCACAAGCATGTGTTGCAGCCCGGTACGTCTGGCTTCTGGTTGGTTTTCTCCAAGGTGGCTACGCATTGCAATGCCTGCGTGTTCTGCTATTCTGGCTCTAAAGGTGTCAGAAGACCTGACAGCATGTTGTGGTAGCAGTTGCAGTTGTACCAACAAAAAGAAGGGCCTGATACTGTGCTAGTGACATGTGAGGGTATCTCAGAATAATGGTTGGTAAGTTGTTATATCCTGAGAAACAGGTTGGGTTCTTCAACCAGAAAAGGAAAATGGCAGATGACACAACAGGTCTCTATCAGACAGTCTGCCAAACCAGTGGACAAATACAACCTCCAGACATTCATCGGTCCCTAAGCGAACCTATGCTGTCCTCGTTGAACTTTGAAGGAGATAGAGGATAGAAGATCTTCTGTGTTGATCTTCATCCATTTGTCAGTCTCCCTACCCCTCATTCCAGGCAATCTGCCACTGGGAAATTGTTCCTGCGTGTCTATCAATTGAAGAGGCAGGACGATCTCCAATCGTGATCTACCTTTGTGGGGGATAGAGATGGATCTCCTGATCCCAATCTCGGTCGTCAGACTCAGAGCGTACCATAGATGCCAACATCTCATGCACAAAACAGCACTTTTCTCACTCTGCTCTTCTTCTTGTATGGCACTCTGTTGGTGTCTGACATGTCCTTGTGAGATTTTTTCATTCTTTTGTGTGTGTGTGTGTGTGGGGAGGATGCCAATGTCTGTGCGCCATCGCAAACAGGGCATGTCATGCGGCCAGGACAGCTATACCCATGCATTCACAGGCTTGACATAACAGAAGTCCAACAGGGCAATGGGGCCCTCCAGCCAGGGAGCAGGCAAGACCCCACGGAGATCCCGCTGGAGGGTGCCATCCGGTTGCCCGTGAGCAATATATGCCTGGCAGATAGCAGCCTACTGGCCACAAATGCCTGCCAGCGGAAGGCGTTGCACCTAGCAACCGAAATGTCTCGCCCAAGCCACCAAGCCCTCAGAAGATGCCCAGTCATGCCTGCGGTGAAGGCATAGCTGAGACAAAAGGCACAGGAAGTCCCAGGCTGCCGGCCCAAGACCCCGGATTGTCTCCCAAGACATTGGCTGGAGGGCCCAGCCCGGGTGATGGCCCTCTTCATGTCGTTTGCATAGCGAAGCACGTGGCCTTTCAAAGATGCTGTGGCCCCATGCGCGACCACCGTGGTGACATCCGCCACCCACATAAGCATGTCAGCCACATCGTCCCCTGCTCTGGATCCTCGTCTTGGAGGGTCGTAAGCAAGGGACGCTGTGACTACAGTTCTTTGTTGTTGTTGTTTTTTCTTTTTTCCTTCTTTTTTTGTTAAGTCCATGTATGTTTATGAAGCAAGACATGCAAAGCCGCCCTTGACCGGCACAACTTTGGGGTGTAAGAGCACATGCACGTGCCGCCCCTGACCGGCAAAACTTTTGGGGTATAAGAGTACATGGAAGCGCCGCCCCTGACCGGCACAACTTTGGGGTATGAGTGCATGCAAGTGCCGCCACCTTTGGCACAGGAAGGTGGGCTACGGAAGATGGAAAAGCCTTGTCTCTACATACCAAGGGCTTTGTACCCAGCCCTCTGGTCAGCCCCTGGTCTACGAGGCTCTTGGTATGTAGAGACGTAGCCTTCAAACAACCTGCGACTGCAGAATGGTGTGCCCAAAAGCCTTGTCTGTACATACCAAGGGCCTTTTACCCAGCCCTCTGGTCTGCCTCGTGCTACAGGATGATGCCATTTTCCACGCTAGGAAGTGTTTTGCTTAAGTACATGCATATATATATGCATATACATGCATATACATGGATATATGTATGTATATGTATATATGTATATCTATTTATATTCTTGACGGTGGAAACGTGTTGTTGCTGTAAAATGGTTCGGCTAAGTAATTTCTCAATTTGTTTTCTTAATTTCTCTTCTTGATGGAACATCTCAGGTCCATGTGGCACTTGCACTTCAAACATTCACTTGCTTTTTGCATGAGCTCCAGGTCCCTGAGTGGCAATCGACTTACTGGGACCATTTCAGGCTCCCTGGGTTCCATGGAACAACTTTTATCATTGTAAGCATTGAGTCCTTATCCTCCCCCCCCGCCCCCGCGGCCCCTCCCCCCTGCAGGCAAGGCGTTGCCAGGAAAAAATACTGAATACTGCAGAATCAGGCCAGACGTCAGTGGCAGGTGATCAGGAAGCGCGAACAAAGCAAAGAATAACAACAAGCAAGCGAATGAATGGACGGGGAGCAGCACATGAACTTTGTGTCCGGTGCCTCTTGCCTTATTGCAAACGGCAGCATGATGCCAGCGGTAGTGCTCTTTTCTGCCGGCATCACACCTGCGTACAGCCTGCAACAACCTGCGACTGCGGAATGGTGTGCCCAAAAGTCAAGGACCACAGCATGCAAGAAACGTTGTGACTGACGGCAAACAGGGGGGAAGGCAACCGAACATTGCGTGAAACGCCTGACCACACAAAGTTTGAGTGTGTGGCTAGGTGTTTTGGCAAGGGCCTTAATGATAGGAGCAAGAGTAGTGCTCAGAAGGCATGGGGGGGGGGGGGGGGGGGGG